>JAGSMP010000013.1:6420000-6641740 GCA_029286625.1 Parnassius orleans | reverse complement strand
GAGTACAGGCAGGTCCGCAACTTTACCAATGGATGTTAACTTTGCCATCAGGGTACTGGTACAAAATTACGATTAACACGGAAAACGTAACGTTTTTTGAGATGTAATGTTTTGGATGAAAATACAATAACTAATTGACAGCATTGCTTTCGATATGGCAACATGAGCGTTAATTTTGGCATTCTATTTTAACGCAGAATTGTGCCGGCGAAATAACCTCTTTGTTCAGTGCTCCAGAACTTTTAGTTTGAAATACTGAATGTAGGTATCTATATCTTTGTAATAACGTAATTGTGCGGGACAAGTGAAAATAGTGAAATATAGACACTGATAGAACAATGCATAAATAGTCATAAGCGTTTGATACTATAGTTTAGTGAATTATCATTATAGTTTAGAGTTTTATGTTATAATTTTATGGTAGAATTAGTTTTAAGTTATGTATTGAATTTACAACTTTAATTTAGAAATGTGTAGCTTTAGAAATATATGACTTTAATAAATAAAACAACACAATTGTTACGCGACTCAGCAAGGTAATAACATAGCATCATGCCTTGCTCTCGCGCCGCGCTCTGATTTTGATAGATGAGTCAGCCACTTAAGACACCTTCTTATATCTTATATATATATATATATATATATATATATATATATATATATATATATATATGTGTGTGTGTGTGTGTATCCTTACTATCATTACAGCCCTTCACAAGCATGGTCCCGAGCCACATGCATCCATCGACTTCCTGCCTGTCTTACCAGGTCGTCACTCCATTTAGTGGGGGGACGCCCTACACTTCACGAGGCTGCCACTCGGCTTCCCCATCGGCTGTCGGTTTTACGAGCTATATGGCCAGCCCATTGCTACTTCAGATTACTAATACGTTGGGCTATGTCGATTACTGTGGTTCTACTGCAGATATCCTCGTTTTTAAGTCTATCACGGAGAGAAACTCCGAGCATAGCCCTCTCCATACCTCGCTGAGCGACCTTGAGCTTCCTCATATGTCCAGCAATTAAAGACCACGTCTCAGATCCATAAGACATGACTGGCAACACGCACTGGTTGTACAATCTTAATTTGCGGTTTTGAGGTAGGCCTGACGAGATGTGCCTTAATATCCCGAACGCTGCCCAGCCAAGTTGAATCCTACCCTTCGGTAAATTGTACAGAAGACCGAGGAGTACAATTTGCCACTATGTCTTATCAATAAATGACTTTTCAATAAATTTTATCATTCTATAAATACTATTTTATTTATTAAACGAAGTAAGTAGAGCCTTCTTAATAATTTTAGTTACTTTTGTATTCGTTGCAACGTATTGCAATTTGTGGATGTTAAACAACGTAGGCAAACAGGTAAACTCATTTTAAAGGCAACCAATAATAAAGAAGTAGTAACTTACAGAATTATGTTTATAATTATATAGAGAATTATGTTTATAGTTCTATATAGTAAATTTTGAGGATAAAAGCTTTTTTAATGTTTCCAGCTATCTGAAGTGGCTTAACATTTCCTTTCATAGCTTTTTTTCCCCAAGTTCGCAGTTTAACGGCTACAAACGACAGCCTACTTAGCTCTGATAGTTTAACTTTTTAACTTAACCAGACATGAAACTAGTAGTTCAAAAGTTTAGTCATGAAAGCTGGACAGATTTTCAGAGGAGAAATCCATAATCTCTATAGTGATTATATATATACCTTTAACGGTAAATGTTGATCCAGAGAGAAGTTAGAACAATTGTTGATCCGCCTATTTTACGTGTACACTCAGCTCTGCGTCACGCAAACTGATATACTTTGATTCATCCTTGATAGCCCGTATAGTGGCGGGTAAGAATACCCACTACCCCATATCTTCCCGTGGGTGTCGTAAGAGGTGACAGAGGGAAACTGAGGCAGAAGATGGGCAGCAGCATTTTTCTGATAAAAGCAAAAACCAATAAAAAACTGCGGTTGCCAACCCGCTCGCCAAGCGTGGCAACTATGGCAATATACCCCCCATGAACAACGACATTAATAAACGGACGCAGTCCCCGTCTGTCTCGCTATTCCTGGCTACGGTGGCGACCATGGTAACGGCGGGGCAGGGGGTGCTAAGAATCTCTGGTTGCCACCTACGACGACTCGACCTGGCAACTTATAACGCACGCACCCTGAGGACTGACGAGAAGATCCTGGAGCTGGAAGAAGAAAGGACAAGTTGCGCTGGCATATTATAGGATAATCTGAGGTCCGAAGAGAGGGGGAGGACACGGTAATCCTCGAATCTGGCAACTTTTCTATCACCGGGAAGGCGACCATCTATTCCAAGGAGGTGTCGGATTTATCGTCCACAAGTCTCTCGTTAACAACGTTGTAAAGGTTGGGAGTGTGTCGACGAGAGTTGCGTACCTTATACTCATGATCACCAAATGGTATTCACTGAAGATCATACAGGTTTACGCACCAACCTCGGCACATCCCGATGAGGAGGTGGAGAAAATGTATGAGGATATATCTAGATATATCTAGAAAGGATATATCTAGAAAGGAGGAATGCATGGCTCTAGAGCCATGCATTTCTCCAAAACCCACTATATGGTGTTAATGGGAGACTTCAACGCAAAACTAGGCACAAGTGAGAACGGTGAGCTGAAGGTAGGAAAATTTGGAATAGGCCAACGGAACTCAAGGGGCCAGCAGCTGGCCGACTTCATGGAGAAAGAGGGACTCTTTATGATGAACTCTTTCTTCCAGAAACGGCCCCACAGGAAGTGGACCTGGTCGGGCCCCGACGGTTCGACAAAAAATGAGATTGACTTCATTATGACGACTAGACGGCAACTGTTCAGTGATGTCTCAGAAATCGCGAGGGTGAAAACTGGTAGCAATCACCGAATGTTTAGAGGCACACTGAACCTAAACGTTAAGTTGGAGAGGTGTCGTCTAATGAAGTCAACGCTCCGTCCCCCTTGTGCAAAGTCCCGAAACCTTTCAGCTCGATTTACAAAACCGTTTTCAGTGCCTAGAAGATTGCAATGCAGTGGACGATGTGAATGACAGAATAATGTTAGAGCTAAGTTTTGCAAGACCCGCCGCAGAAGAACACAAAAACTCTCCGATCACACTCTTAATCTCATGGCTGTTAGACGGGAAATGAAGCTGCAGTCTTCAGTAGATTTGATAGCATATAGGCAACTGAACAGACAGATCTCCAAATGCATGCGGCGGGACTTACGCAACTTTTATACTGCTCGTATTGATGAAGCTATCGAGCGGAACCAGGGCTCCAAAGTCTTTGCCAGAGATCTGTCTGCCAGAAAGAGCCAACTGTCGAAGCTGAAGACCGAATGTGGCAGTATCGTTTCCGGGACACCTGAGATTTTGAGTGAGATTAAGAGGTTCTATGGCAGCTGTACACGTCATCTTTGGAGCGCAAGTGTGAGTAACGATCCAAGAGCAAGTCTTATCCGACACTATTCCGATGATATCCTGGACGTCAGTCTGAGCGAGATTAGAATAGCTCTCCAGCACCTTAAAAACGGCAAGTACCCGGGCGAGGATGGAATTACAGCGGAGCTTCTGAAAGCGGGTGGAAAAACGGTACTTGAAGTCCTTCAGAAGCTCTTTAATTCCGTCCACCATGGTGGCACTACTCCGGAGGCGTGGAGGAGAAGTGTGGTCTTGTTCTTCAAGAAAGGCGACAGCGCTCGCTTGAAGAACTACAGACCGATTTCCCTTCTGAGTCTGTTTCGTTCCGTCTACGTGCTGTTTTCAAGAGTCATTACGAATCGTCTCGTACGCAGACTCGACGACTTCCAGCCTCCCGAACAAGCCGGTTTCCGAAAAGGCTTTAGCACCATAGACCACATACATACCCTTCGGCAAATTGTACAGAAGACCGAAGAGTACAATCTGCCACTTTGTCTTGCGCATGTGGACTATGAGAAAGCCTTTAATGCCGTCGAAATTTGGGCGGTGCTGCAGTCCCTTCAGCGGTGCCAAGTGGACTGTCGGTATATCGAAGTGCTGAAGTGTTTATACAGTAGGGCTACGATGGCTATCCGAGTAAAGAACCAGAGTACGAAACCTATCCAACTGCAGAGAGGTGTAAGACAGGGTGACGTTATATCCCCGAAACTCTTCACCGCTGCGTTGAAAGACGTTTTCAAGCTACTGGACTGGAAAGAACACGGTATTAACGTCAATGGCGAGTACATCACCCACCTTCGATTTGCCGACGATATAGTCCTTATGGCAAAATCACTGGAGGACCTAAGCACTATGCTCAATCACCTCAATAGTGTCTCTCAACGGATAGGTCTTAAGATAAACATGGACAAAACAAAAATCATGTTTAACGTCCATGTCACACCTATACCGGTAGTTGTTGGGAGCACTAAGCTCGAAGTTGTTGACGAATATGTTTACCTGGGACAACTAGTCCGACTAGGTAAGTCCAACTTTGACCGAGAGGTCAATTAACGGATTCAGCTCGGCTGGGCAGCGTTCGGGAGATTACGACAAATCTTCTCGTCAGACATACCTCAAAACCTTAAAACTAGATTAGAGACGTAGTCTTTCACTGCTGGCCGTATGAGGAAGCTCAAAGTCGCTCATCGAGCTATGCTCGTTGTCTCTCTGCGTGATAGACTTAAAACGAGACCGACATAGCCCGAAGAATTAGTATGCTGAAGTGGCAATGGGCCGGCCATATAGCTCGAAGAACCGAACCGAAGAAAGGTTCTCGAGTGGCAGCCTCGTACCGGCAAGCGAAGTGTAGGGCGTCCCCCCACTAGATGGAGTGACGACCTGGTAAGGCATGCAGGAAGTCAATGGATGCAGGTGGCTCGGGACCGTGCTTTGTGGCATTCCTTGGGGGAGGCCTATGTTCAGCAGTGGACTTGTGAAGGGCTGTAATGATGATGATGATGATGATCCTTGATGCGCGTGTGACGTCGGTGGATCTGCACTTACTGATTTACAACATACTCATCAGCGATTTGACCAACATTTGTTGATCCATCAACGGTCGAAAAAATCATACTGAATATGATTGATTTCTTACATCCAGAGTATATTTAACTTATATGTGACATTTACTTAGACTAAGTGGATCCGGAGCCAAAATTGACGAATAGGTCCTCGAACACAAAGCTGCAACATCGCGTTCTGCGTGTGACAGAGAAACTAGTAGACTACTTCGTTAGCAAAGACGTTCATAAATCAAATGCTGAAATGTTATTTAAGTAGTTAGATGTGACATAAAAGTACCTAATTATTTACTCTGTGCTTATAAGGCAGGTTGCAACAAGGTTGCAACGTTATTATGTTTTTTAATGAATATTTTTTTTAATTTTGTTTCTGGTTGTTGTTTTGATATAGTGAAGCAGTGTTTTTGTTTTGTAATTATTTAATTGTGTGACTATGTTTCTTTAAAGGATATTTTTGAATTTTGTTTGATATTATTGTTTTTAAATAGTAAAGCAGTTTTATTGTTTAATTCTAGTGACTAGCGACTAATAAGTAAGTCAGGTTGCAATGTTATTGATTATTATGTTTCTTTGATAGATATTTTTAGTTTTGTTTGTGATTATTATTTTGATGTAGTGAAGCAGTGTTTTTGTTTCAAGTGTTTTATATTTTATTGAATACTAGCAGTTGCCCGCGACTTCGTCCGCGTACACTTTCTGATTTCCTATGAGATTATGAAATTATCCCGCTGGAAGAGACCTATCGTCAAAAGTCCTACCGCTTTCGCTAGTAAAATCCGCGACTTTGTAGCCATGGAGGTCGTAATTTACATAATTATTATTGTAATTTTCTAATTACAATAATAATTATTAAAATTAATATTATAAATATATATAATATATATATTATTAAATTAATTATTAAAAAAGAGTTGACGGTTCTATTTTTTCAAAACTTCCCTGTAAACAACATTTCTAGTTTTAAGTATATAGGTACAAATACAAAAAATACCACTGCGGCCGAACTTCATAAGACTTTCATCCAACATTTCAACCCCCATTTCACACCCTTAGGAGTGAATTTTCGCAAAATATTTTCTTAGCTGATACTCACCCCTAAAAAGAACCTACTTTCTTAAGTTAACAATGACAATAAGTAAAACTTTCCCATACAAACTTTCATTCCCTATTTTATCACCCATAAGGGGGGATTTTTCAAAATTACTTACACAGATTTTTATTATTTAAAGTTAGTAATCTAAATGCCGATTTACATATGCCTAACTTCAAAAACATAGGACTTTCATATAACCTTACAAACCCCATAGATAACCCCCAGATAGATGAATAAACAACTATTGAAATCATTTTAGACATTGGATTAAAATTGGGAGTAAAAGATTTGCTATCGTGACATATATTTACTTAAGTGGTAAAGCTACGCTGAAGCTATAATACGGTTGTAGCACGAATGAGTCGGTTCGACCCCACGGTCAAACCGACTCATAGGACCACTCCTCACAGAATACCAGCGTAAAATAGCAGCTTAATGGTGCTGTGTTTCGTATGGTGAGTGTAGAGAACCGGAGACCCTTTTTACTGCAACGAGGCATTCCATCTTAGTCCTCAGGGGTGACAACGCATCTGCATTTTGATTCTTAATTGAGGATAAATGTAGATGTCTATGGGCCACAGCATCCACTTACTCTCAGGTGGACTGTGTGCTCGTTTGTCACCCTATTCTATATTTAAAAAAAAACAAGTAGAAGATTTGTGGGACCTTGATTTAATTTAGTAACCTGCGTGGTATTGTTTTTCCTATCCACTATTACTTTGTATTGGTACTCGTACATACTGCTTGCTTATGTTTAATACTTGCTTAAATAAAACGGCAACTAAATTAATTAACCTGTGTTTAATTCATAATAAGTAAAATACTTACTTATTGATAACAAGTGGTATTGGATATAGGTAAAAAGTTATTCGTTTTGACTAATTGGTGGGGTTAAATTGAACAACTATTGTTCTATAATTTTTCTAAAAATGCATAAAAATTTTGAGTTAGAAAAGTCACAAAACAAAAGTTCTGTCCAGTTTGTCCCTAGTACCAATAAGTAGCCAAGCGGATATTGGGTAAAATGAATAACCTCGTAGTAACATCTTTATGGTCAGTATCGATACTCACTTACTAGCCACACTATCCCCCACTGTAACCACCTGTCCTTAACGTGAGCTCCACTTGTCCTCACGCGGTCCCCACTGCACTGCACTCCAGTGCATCCACCACCACCTCCGCTGCTTCCGCCTCCACCTCCACCACCGCCCCCGCTCTAAGCCTTCGCTCTTCACCTCCGCTACGTCTGCCTCCACCATAAACTCTGCTCCCTTCGCCGCCGCCACCGCCCGCTGCTCCCACTCCCTCCACCTCCACCACAAATTCAGGTTGATCCACCTCCGACCCCGATTTCCCCACTTCCGCTACGAAGTGAAGTCGTCACCACAAATTCCGCTCCCTCCGCCTTAGCCTACGCTACCACCTTCGCTGCTTATGCCTTCACCACAAACTACGCTGACTCCACCTACGCCTCCAACACTGTTTCCGTTCTCCGCCTCCGCTTTCTCCGCCTCTACCACTGTCTCCGTTTTCCGCCTCCGCTCCGCTTTCTCCGCCTACGCTCCGCTTTCTCCGCCACCGCTCCGCGTTCTCCGCCTCGACCACCTTAAACAAAGTCGTCGCTGCTACCACTTACGCTACAAGTCGTGGAGTTGTCGAGTTGTTGAGTTATCCGTTTAATCTGTAGCTTGTACCGCCAAATATACGAAACGGCAACGTCGCGGCTGCTTACAACCAATCCGATCGTTTGCTGTGCTCTGATTGGCTCATTTAAATCCGATCAACATTTTCCGTAACTATCGCAAGGTGGATTTGTATATCGGATCAACTTCGGCGAACGCTAATAAGCAGTCCCGTGAGTGTAGATATTGATCCGGTTGGAGCCACATTAGTTACCAGAGATGCATATTTGATCAACAAAAGGCGAAGGATCAACATGCATTTTCGGATTAACAAAGTGCTCGCGTGAAGTCGCGTCAGATCAACATTTACCGTAAAGGGTAAATGTTGATCTGACGCGAAGTATATATAATTCTATACATATAATAATTTATAAAGCATCGTGTATTTGAAGCATACAAAACATTTTTTCATTGCATTTAAATTACAAAGTTAATACTTTAGTACTATTAATTCAGGTGCTTAGCAAATATTGTTGAAAATTTTCAATATATATATATATATATATATATATATATATATATATATATATATATATACCGGTTATCGGTTAATCACTAAACACGACCAGACTAATATGATGCTATGTATCTTAAACGTATTCAACAACTTTTTATTTACAATAACAAAAAAATAATACTTACTGCGATTGTATTTGCAATTAGTTTGCACACTATATACAAATAAATATGTGTTAAAATTTAAGTGATTACTTTTTTTTAATGATGATTGTGAACATTGATCAAAAGTCTAAAATGTGGAAATTAGCTCAGTCTGTAAACACATTTATTCCTTCTCTTTCTTTTCAGAAAGAGACAGTCCGTAAAGATTCTTTGTGAATCCGTTGTTATTGCCTTGGAATAAAGTCTGATTTTATGAAATATTAAATGCGTTTGTAACATTTATTTATTGAAATGTGTATGACCAATGAGCGAATTGGGTTTCTATTAGTGATAATACGACGTAACCGCTTGTATGTGTGCTTTCGGCGACACCGGTTCTCAAAATAAGGTTGACAGCCATTCTATTGTTTATTATAGTATTCTATGCGTCTAGTGGTCCCGGATTCGAATCTTGATTTGGGCCATAATCAGTTATTGGGTTTTTCTGTCAAGAAATTCTCAGTGGTAGTAAATAGTCGGATGTTGACATGTTTTACTCCCGTGCCTAACAAAGTACATGAAGCAACTGGCCCTGCGCCTGATCTCCGGTCGTGTCTGCTTGCCGTCTCATCGAATTGGGTCTTAAAGTTCGGTTCATTTACATTAAGAGAGAGAATATTAGAGAGAAAGAGGGAAAAGAGACAAAGAAAGAGAAAAATAGAAAGATAGATAGAGAGAGAGAGAGAGCAACTGTGCTTACGCACTCACTAATCGAAATCCGGTCATGGGGACATTATCGTTAAATTGTAGTCGCCAACAAATAATAAATGGTGCAGGTGTGTATCGTTATTTATTTATAACATAAAATACATATTTGTCTGTCGTAGGCATAATTATATAACGCTACTGATATTCAACCCACGAGGGCATTGTTCCTATAAATTTTTATTTTATTTATTAAATATAGTTTTTTTTGAATTTGCTCAACAGAGGGTTATTTATGGGCCATGAAATGATTACGTCAAACCATTTTAACACACGCATAAAAATTGAGTCGACTTTAACAAAAATATATTTAAAAACTCTTTTTAATACATCATAGATGACGATGTCCTCTTGCACATTTCTCAATCGTGATAATAGCTTTCGAATAACAGAAAACTTTTCTTTCACTTACGAAGGAGCGAGGTTCGTCAAAAATCCGGTATTTATAACAAAATATCGGATGTAAATTACAATATAATATATATATCATGTCTATAAAAAGGCGCGAATTTTATTTTATAAGTGGCATATACATTAAAAGAGAAATAAAACTTTACAGTAAATCCACAATATTTGCTATACATTTTGTGGGTGATCGGGTTAGGTAAACGTCATTAAAATTTTAACAAGCCATGTAATAGCGACGAAGAGAGTCCATCACTCAAAGACTATCTATACTACTAGAACGACAATACAGAACAAAAACTGTGTCACAGCCGTGAATAGCGTGGACGCGGACGCGGGCGGGTAGCTGGTATTTTAAATATGACACGTTGTTGTAATTTCATTTACGATATTTACTGTTTTTAGGCAAACACGAAATAAAGTTACATGCTTACCTGAAATAAACTTAAATCACTTTGACAAAGTGCGCACATAAAATAATGACGAGTATCTTAGTCACATTAAACAAAATCAGTGTTAGATTGTCGAAAACAACGTTTGCAGCTTAGAGTAATTACATACATACGAATGTATTGTGTTTTACAAAACAAACAACTAGACTTCTCACCCGTTCGCAGTCGACTAAAAAATTCAAGGAAAATGCCCTTCTAATAGTGTACATAAAAGTCTTTGTCATCACCCTTCATCGTTTTGTGGCGAGAACGGTGCGATGTTACTGGTACTACGATAGCCAATCGAGTCGTGTTGTGGAAAAATTCATATTTAAATACTAATATTGTAATCATAAAGTGTAAAATCGTTTCAAGTGAACTAATAATATTAAAACCCTTGATTGAGAAATTCTACTGTCGTTATAGAAGACTCTTCCAATATAAGGTTTGCTTTCTTCTCTCCTATCTTGATTATAATTGGTTTTGCAGGCCCACTGTAAGCAAAAACAAGTTTTATTATATATTTAATTAAAAAATGTCATAAGTCATTTCATCGTTCCATTTGTCCACTATAAGAGAATTCATTCTACTGTTGGACAGGGACATGTGCCTCTCCCGTTATAGGGAGAATTTCTCTTAATCGACACGCTTGGCACACAATATCAAACGTCTCGGAAGCCTATATCTATGAATACATTCAACATTTATCTTGGATTTCTTCTTTGAGGACCCTTTTTACTGAAAACGAGGTTTTCTTAGTCCTCATAGGTGACAACGCAGCTCCATTTTGATTGTATTTATATTAGTATTGATTTAGATGTAGATGTCTATGGTCCACAGCATCCATTTAGCATCGGGTGGACTGTGTGCTCGTTTGTACACTTATTCTATAAAAAAGTCTATTTAAAATGGTTCTAAAATTATAGGAACTCTATTCCACAAAACTATTTGGTACTTACTCGTTATGAATAATAACAACTATCGTGTTGCTTGGTGTAAGGAAAGCGACGCTATCATACGATGGTGCTTCATCTACATTGTAAATTACAAAGTTGTTATTTCTGTAAAAGAAAAGAATTTCATTAAAAGGAAAAGGTAAAGTTACTGACCTTAAACGTAATATACGTTCCGACTCTAATAATGCAGGGGCGCGCACTTTAAGATTAGATGTACTATACCTATCTTTATCGCGTTCTCTCATACTACCTGCTTAATAAATAGTAACATAATACTGCTATCGGCGTTTTATTTTTCTGACTACTAGGCATTTAAGTGTTCAGAGACCGCGTCTGATTTATTTTTAATAAATGCAGTTATCTAGGCCACAGCACTCACTTACCATCAAGTAGAATAAAGAAAGTGTTAGAGCTACGGCATACCGCTACTATTAAAATTTGTATGGACTTACTTGAAGTTATAAACTTTGCCTTTTTGTAGGATATTGAAAGTGATATTCTTCATTTCAATTCTGTACGAGTTGCGCTTGACGAACTTGGCTACATGCCCCATCGCATAATACATAGGTTGTTTGTAAAATTCCCGCTTCTCTGCATTTACTATGATCGGTGAGTCTACGAAGTTGTCAACCCAGCTTGGACCGCCGTTGGTGTCTAAGCACATGTTCCAGTCGATCCACCCAACTACGCCGTGTAATAAATCCTATAAAAAACATTATACAATAAACAAAGTTCCATAACTTTATTTAGGACCCTCAAAAACAGGCAATGAAGCAAAGTCAATAATCTCCTAACATTGTTATAATATGGGTGGCGTCGGTGCAAGGGTGAATACTGCCAATGATGACATAGGGATCTGAGACGTGTTCTTTGACTACTGAGCGTATGAGCTAAATTAATGTTGCTCAAGGAGCCATAGAGAGCGATATGGTCGGAGTGTCTCTATTTGATAGACTTCGAAATGAGGATATCCGTAGAACCAGAGTAACGGACATAGCCCAACGCATCAGTAAGTGGCAGTGGGCAAATCATATAGATTGAAAATTGGACAACTGATGGGCAAGAAAGTTTAAGCAAGAAAGTGAAGTGTAGAACTGCCTCCCATGCAGATGCAGGTGCCTCAAACCGTACTTTGTGGCACTTGTTTATATACTACTAAAGAGTACACGATTGATAATGGGAATGAGGATACCATGCCGTTTCTAAATGTTTTCATACTTAATTATATAAAAAACTATATTGTAAATTAATGTTTAGAAAAAACTCGCTGGGTTTCTTGCTGGTTCTTCCCAGAAAAAAGTTTTTTGCCGAACCAGTGGCAAAGCTTTAATGACTTTAGTATTCTTCTATTCTTTGGTCCTGTGTCGGAACTCTCTTCGGTCGTGTCGATTTACCGTCCATCGGACTATGAGAGTGAAGCACACTATCGCACTATAAGCATGTTCTGCGCCGATGGCTAGTCTCCGTTGAGGCTGAACTCTGTTACTGTAGCATTATGCTGAGTCGGTGGCCTTTTTGTTGCTGCCATCCATATTTTTTTAAATATTTTGCTAAGTATTTTTTAGTTTGTATAATTAATGTTTTGTAAATTTGCAAGTTTTTAACTTCAATTAATGAGATGGTTAAAAGCTATTTGTTTGAGATCCAATAATTTTTAAAAGTTAAACACAATAAAATTCACATAGTCTTGCTACCACGCTTGGCAAGCGGGTTGGCAATCACATTTTTGTGTTAGTTTGAGTTGTTATCAGGAAGATGCTGCTGCCCATCTCCTGTTCTAGTTTCCCTCTGTCGCCTCTTACGACACCCACAGGATATGTGATAGTGGATATTCTCACACCGCCACTACACGGTTTACGTACCACCTATACCAAAACGCCGACAAAAAAACCAACCGATTAGATATATACTACTTTATTTAATAAGGTGGATAAAGCTTTATTGAAAGTGTAGAGTTCGTGTAAATATAAGAAATTATTACATCAGTACACAGACTGAATATTTTTTTACCGGAGACCTGACGTTCTGACACATATTAAACATCACCTCTAACGTAATCATCATCATCCACCCTCCTTATATTTATAGCTATGCCTTTTTATATTATATTTAGGTTCGATGAGGAGGTAAAAGTTAATACTGCAAAAACGACGACCTTTTCTATATTAGGTCATTCCTTAAAGTAAAAATAAGCAAATATACTATATATAATATGCCTATGTATACTCTAAGGGTCATTCATTATAAAATTACTTTACCAAACCGACATCCACGCGAGAGAAGCCGTGGGAAACGATAGTTACAAGATATATTAACTAATATTTATATATCTTTATATTCCCGTCGTTTCGAGTGCTTTCCAGGACCCATGGTTATGGGGTACCCCCGTATGTTATCGTGTCATACGAAATCATTATATTATACCCAGCTATAATTACCTCAATGATATCAACAATATAACTTTTGGCTCTATCCCATGATCCTAAAATTACTTTTTCATTTGGTGGTGAAAAACTTCCTGAAAAATAAAAAAAAACATGCGGGAGTGTCGTGGAACACATTATTGATAAACGTGGAAATATTATTGATTAACAAATACATATAAATAAATTACTAGCGTAGCAGCGAAAAATAAAGCGTCATTTTAAATAATATTTAGTTCATGGCAAGATAAGAAAAAGTGTGAGGGAGATGGATATTATTTCATCTCGCATCCTTAAAGCCGTCTACACTACGTCAGAAGGGGTCGTGACGTAAAAATCTTACACTTTTTCTCGCCTAGCCCCCATCCGCCAAATTCGTACCGTCCGAAAAGGAACCTTGTTCCAATAAGCTTAGTTGGTATTTTTTTTCTTTATTATAATCAGTAAAACGTTACCTAGTTGGCAGACATTCTCAATTTATAGTGAAAAAGTATTACATTAAATAGCACTAGCACATGGAATCTATATGGGTTGTAAAATAATAATTTTTTTGTTTAAAAAGTTTCCTTTTTGGTTGGGTTGTGGTTTGGTTGGGATTACACGTGTTTTAAAAATAAAGTATCAATGTTTTCCCTTCCGGATATATTTTTCATTATGATATTCAAGATTACTAGGACACTTGTTCTATCACCGGGATGGCGACCATCTGTTCCAATGAGGTGTCGGATTTATCGTCCACGAGTCTCTCGTAAAGATCGGGGGTGTGTCAACGAGGGTTGCGTACCTTATACTCAGAATAACCAAACGGTATTATTGAAGGTCATACAGGTTTACGCACCAACCTCGGCACATCCTGATGAAGAGGTGGAGGAAATGTCTGAAGATATCTCTAGAACGGGGAGCTTAAGGTAGGGAAATTTGGGATTGGACAACGTAATTCAAAGGGCCACCAGCTGGCTGACTTCATGGAGAAAGAGGGAAAGATGAACTGTTCCAAAAGTGGCCCCACAGAAAAAAAAATGAGATTGACTTCATTTTGAGGACTAGACGGCAACTGTTCAGTGAGGTCTCAGTGATGGCGAAAGTAAAAACTGGTAGCGATCACCGAATGGTGAGAGGCACCCTAAACCTAAATGTTAAGCTGGAGAGGTCACGTCTAATGAAGTCAACGCTCTGTCCTCCTCGTGCTTATTATAATCTAAAGCCCCGAAAATTTTCAGCTCGAGTTACAAAATCGTTTTCAGTGCTTAAAAGACTGCAATACAGTGGACGATATGAATGACACGCTCGTGGAAACTGTTCATGCGGTCGAATCTGAGTTTTGGAAGACCCGTCGCAGAAGAACTCAAAAACTCTCCGATCACACTCTTAATCTCATGGAACAGCCAAACAGACGAAAAATAAAGCTGCAGTCCTCGGCAGATATGACAGCATACAGGAAACTAAACAGACAGATTTCTTTTTGCATCCGGCGGGACTTACGCAACTTCAATACAGCTCGTATTGAATAAGATGATATCCTGCACATCAGTCTAAGTGAGATTAGAAAATAAGTTAGCTAATAAATGAATTTTGCAATCGTCAAATAGGCTATATTCGCGAATAACTTTACTACCGGAGGAATAACGAACTGTTCCTTTGACGACGAGATTAAGACTTATTTGATAGATAATTTCATTCGATCACAGAAAATGTTAAACACATTTTTAATTAAAAAAAGAAGATGGAAGAATTCGTAAGAAAGGCCTCCTTATGGTTTTGTACACCTTCTATCTTTGCAGCATGGCTAGCATGGGCTGGGGACAAAAAAATTATCCCCCGATTATATCCCCTGATAAGAGGTAAAATTATCTTATCCTTATGCCAAAGTAAGGCAACAGAGAGAAGTATATCCCCGTTTGACATATCCCCCGTCCGTAGCATGGAGCCGAATGAAAGATAAAAAATTATGCTTTTTTGACATTTGAAAGGGACAATTTTATCCTAGTTCATTGAACGTGGGTGTAAGTTTACATTCATACAAAAAATCTATCTAAGTCTATGTCTATCTCCCATTTTATCTACTGTGGATATTATATCCACCAGTGTGCCCATGCACGAATGGTGGATAAAACTAAGCGAGGGGATAAACATTTTCTCCTTTCCCCGGCGATAACCTGCTGAGACAAATAGTTCGACCAGGTATATCAAACTTCGGCGGAGAGGTTAACTGACGGATGAGCTCAGCGAGGCAGCGTTCGGGAGATTACGACACATCCTCTCGTCACGTATACCTCAAATTTGCCAGTGGTCTGAGACATGGTCCTTCACTGCGGGCCATATGAGGAAGCTCAAGGTCACTCAGCAAGTTATGGAGAGGGCTATGCTAGGTATTTATGTGCGCGATAGACTTAAAAATTAGGATATCCGGAGTAGAAACAAAGTAATCGACATGGATTAGTAAACTGAAGTGGCAATGGGCCGCCACATAGCCCGAAGAACCAACAACCGATGGGGAAAAACGTTCTTGAGTGGCAGCCTCGTACCGGTAGGTGAATTGTAGGGTAGCCCCCCACTAGATAGAGTGACGACCTGATAAGACATGCAGAGAGTCGAAGGATGCAGGTGGCTCAGGACCGTGCTTTGTGGTATTCTTTGGGGGAGGCATATGTTTCCTATGTGCCTATGTGTTCAGCAGTGTACTTGTGAAGGGCTGTAATTATTATGATGATGATGATGATGATTCAAGATTATGAATTTCAGGACGTATATATAAATAAAAATTTGCAGCTAGTCCCGAGTACACCTGTATTCTTCCACCAACTAAAAGCAAAGAAGACTATAGGTGCGTGGATTAGCATCATGTTATGTTATCGACCAGGATTAGCATCAACTTTTACTCCTAATGATGGAATAAATCTATACTATACCATCATTCGAATTATAGCAGTTACTATAATTCGAATTTGATTGTTTATAGGTAAGATAATTCGATTATCAACATCTAATAAACGAAAATTTATTTTTATTATATTGAATTATATATGATCCAAATTCAATATTATTAAAATCTGAATATTCATAACTTCAATATCATCGGTGTCCAATAGACTTTAAAGTAATTGAAGGATTATTAAGTTCATCTAATAAATATAATAAACGTAAAGAAGGTAAAGCAATTAAAATTAATGTAACTGCAGGAATAATAGTTCCCAGAATAATGATCCCTGTAATAGTGACCTGAGGACTAAGATGAAATGCCGTACAGCCTATAATCATACTAGCTCTCTTACCCTTCATACCGGACAACATTCGGTGCATATGTTAAGCGGCAGAAATCGGTAAAAAGGTGGCAGAAATCCTACCACAAATTAAAAAATAATTTAGTAAAACAATCACCATCATCATCATTATTATTATCATTATATTCACCATAGTTGACACGCTTGGTATGCGGGTTAACAACCGCAGTTTTGATTATTTTGAAAGGGTATTAGGAAGATGATGCTGCCCGTCTTCTGGCTCAGTTTCTATGTCGCTTCTTACGATGCCCAAGAGATGATTATGGGGCTACACACTAAAAATCTTCAAGAATGAATTGCAGCCACCTTCGCACGCCTCCGTCGATATAACAAATTTATCTGGGTAATTTTTCAATGCTTTCTTCATAGTCATTGGGGATGTAATATTGTCGAAGTAGAAGTGTACCGCCACGCCGTCTATGTATTCTGCAACACGGGGGTGTGTTAACATCTGTAATAAAATTGAAGGTCATATTAACAAAAAAGGTTTATCGATGTCGATGGTTGATAACATTAAGAACGAAATCACTATAGATTAAAGACGTCATGTCTTGTAAAATAACGTCACACACAATACTACATAGGAATGATATTTTCATTCATTCTTTTTTGAAAAAAACGTTACCTCCACACTAGGATTTTCTCCTGTATCGTGGAGGCAGTTTACAAACATAAATTGCACGAGGACAAACATCCAGACCCGGAACAATTATTTGTAGGCCATACAAATACTTGTTCCGTGCGGGATTCGAACCCGCGGCCCCCAGCGCAACAACTCATTGCTAAGCCACTGCGCCACGGAGCCGTCGATATTATTTTAGTAAATCAGAAGATACGATTGTAAATATTCTCAAATTTGGCAGAGTATAAAGAGGCCAAAGGTATATCATGTGACATTTTAATCTTTATGAATGACACACATAAATTACACGCGGGGCGGGTAGCCAGTATCGTAATATTTTTGGAGTTTACCAATCGATTTTTTTATAAAGCCCGCGACACACATATTGCAATTAAAATTAGACGGGGAGTGAAATCAAGTGTTAACAAAAAGTGAAGTCGTTATGTTGCCCCTATGCGTAATACATTCGCCTATTTTTTACTGAACTCGTGTAAAGATGGCAGTAATGGTTAAATTTATTAAATAGATAAAATTTGTTAGTGAAAAAATTAACTGATAATTTCATAGTCAAAAAACATTGGTTTATTATTTTATTCAAACACAAAGATACTAAAAAGATATTTTTATGTATGAGTTAATTTCAACGAGTTGAATGATTTTTCTTCAACATTAACATATAACATCATCCCCTATTCTAAAATATATAATTATATATAACAAACAACACTAAATTGTGAATTAATTAATTCAATTCCAGTCCGGAATAGAACCGGACAGCATGGTAACGAGGCGTTCCATCTTAGTACTCAGGGGCACAGGGGTGCAGCAAGGCATTTGTATAAGGATAGATGTAGGTGTCTATGGACGGTATTCACTTACCATGAGGTGGACTGTGGTTTGTCACACTTACTTCTATAAAAAAACTTGACTTCTAAACTATGGTTGTCTTTCATCTCGTTGCTTTGTCTTATACTTACTACAATATTAAACCATATCGGTATAGCAAAACGCTGATCATCGCCAGCGAGGATTTTCACGACTTTGAAATTAGAGTTACGGATCGTCGGTCCCAAGTTGTTTACAATCCATTCACCCTGCAATGAAGGATTTAAACTTTAAACTTATAACTTAATATTATTATTACTTAACCTACAATAAGTGTTGTGGTGGCCTAAAAGAATCCACTTTAAACTACCATATACTATATATGTACATACATTTTCGAAGATATGTGAAGTCAGTAAACGCAACTGATTGCTTCATATCTTTCACAGAAATAAAAGGAGGCCTGTGCTAAGATATGGGACGTAGTTATATAATGACCGCTAGACCGAATTTCGGTCACGGCGGCCATTCTCAACAAAGACTAGCCACCTACTCAGGACAGGATTAAAGTGGCCAAATGTATGCGCAAGCACAAGTGCACTCTGTATTCCCTTACTCTCATAGTCCGATTGGGTAGGTAAGCCGACACGACTGGAGAGAGATCAGGCGCAGGATCAACGCCTTTAAGTTCTTTCCGAGGCACGGGGAAACTCTGCCTCCGGGTTGTTAATGAGAATTTTTTGACAGAAAAACCCAATAACTGAATTTTGTACCAACCCGGGATTCGAATCCAGGAACTTACGCGTTATATATGACATAGTACATCACCATCTATCGGAGGCTATGAGGCCTTTCTGAACTTTCCTAGAGTCGTCTACATATTTGAGAACGCCAGGCCGCGCCCGCATCTCTTCCGCGTACACTTATGACACCAATGGGAATAAATAGGGTGACTAATTATTTTACGCTTTCGCGACACGGTCATTATACCCCATAAATATAGCTATAAAAATTAAATGTATTTAAAATTACCATTTTCTTAGTCGACCAACCAAGGGAGGTTAGGAAGTTACCAAACGGTAGCACACCGTCCAGCGGCTGATTAGTGGTCGTGATCGCCCACAGATTGATGCCATTTTCTGCGTACAGCTGTAAAAATCTGCGAGAAACGAGATATGTGATTTTTTGCGAGATATGAGATTTTTTTCTTCCACAGAATATATAATATCAGGCTTACTAAGGTTCATAAATAAGACGCTATTATTCCTAATTCTGTATCAGGAGACTGGGAACAGCGTCAAAGCTACAAGACATCTGATACTATGTTTGACTTTCCGCATGCTAAGTGTGTTGATAGAAGCTAATTCCACAAACAGAGAGGGAGAGATGTTGCCCATATTTCAGACAACACGGCTGCACTGAAAATAAGTGTTGTGGGTACACGCAACTGATGCCGAGTGCAGACCTCTAAGCTTGCTTGCGTGTACAGTTGTAATATTACGAGGTTGAATTAAACACGAGCGCTTGATCAAGAAGTTTATTCATGACTGCCTCTCTACATAATCGTGTAACTTATATACTAGCACTGTAATACTACTTCACCTCGGGGTGGATAAAAAAGAAAAAGAAAAAAAAGTTCAGCATACTTAATACAGCACAAACTAATATTTTATAAAATATTTTTTTAAAACATTGTTACTCAACGAACCTTTTTGTTCCTTATACTATATCTACTTTATTATTTCTAAAATCTTAACATTTGTTCCTAAATCTTCTAAGACTTTAAAAGGTCCATCAAAATACAATCTAATTTACAGCACATTCATTTTAATTAAAATAAGTTCATCCTTATCATAGAATACAGGATTACATGTTTTATCATATTTGTTTTTCTTATTTCTTTACAAGCTATTAAATTATGTCTTGCATCTCTTAAAGCTACCTGTAACTTATATTTTAAATCTAAACAATAATTATCAGAATTATAAAGTGGTTCCACCACGTCTTGTTTCAAATTATTAGGCAAACGACATGGCCTGCCAAATACAAGTTCGAATGGTGTGTATTTTGTTTGAGTGTTTACACAAGTATTATAACTAAAACACCAGAATGGAATCCAATGAGACCATGAATAGCCCATATTGGTGCTATAAGTTCTTAAAATGACCTAAATGCTTATGAGCAATCTCAAGCGAACAATTGATTGATGGTGATATGCAGTTGACGTCAACTTTTCTATATTTAATAAGCTACACACCTGTTCCATCACTTGAGAAACAAATTCAGTTCCCTATCAGTAGCTGGAACTAGGTACCGAATCTTAGGATAAAATTATTTACAAAAGCTTTTGCCACAGTAAGTGTTTCTTTATTGGGTAATGGGTATGCCTCTATATATTTTGTTAATTCACATTGGAGCGTTAAAATATAGCAATTACCGTACTCATCCTTGTCCAAGGGACCCACAAGATCAAGAAAACTTTCTCAAACGCAGTCGACGCCGTGGTAGTTATAGTCATTGGTTGTTTGGTATACCTACTATATTTCATTTTCTGACACATTTTACATTCACTTATAATTTTCGAACATCGGCATCTAATCCTGGCCAATAATATCTCCTTTTGTTTGTTTAGCCATCCTTCATTCAACATGCCCACTGGTAGGTAGCAATGATAATCATTCAAAATGAATTGTTTTTCTTTATTGTCGTAAATTCTTTTAATTCCTTTCAGAACACATATTCGAGACCAGTCCACTCATTTAATGTCTTAATTTCACTACATAAACCTTTTATAAATTCTTCATTTTATCATCTTTTACTATGCATAGTTCTTTTTTTTATTATCTCACAAAACTCTTTTAATTTAGTTGCAAATTCGGCTCATGAGAAGAGCAATCTAAATTCAAGGTTTATACAATAGCATTTTGCTTGGCACAAAATTAAAACAATCTCGTTCTTCCTTGACTAAGTCTCTTTTTAAATCCTTTTATAATATCTCCTTTCAGTTTCATTTCAATAGAATCATACGGTTGTCTTAATAATTCCACGACTCGTGGTTGATCAGGCCACCCGTCAGTGTCATTATTAATCACAACCCTTTCCTGTTTACATCCTCTTCCATTCTTCTCTTTTGCGCTCTAGTTGTCACAGCTAAGACTTGTTCTTTCATATTCTTTAACTCACTCGACGTTATACAAATTCTAGACAGTGCATCCGCACAACATTGTCTTTACCCTTCACATAACATATTTTAAAATCATATTCTTCTAGAATTAATCGAAACTTTATCAACCGACTAGACGGATCTTTCATTCCAAATAAGTAAATCAAAGGTTTGTGGTCTGTCATTATGGTAAAAGTCCTGCCAAATAGGTATGGTCTAATATTTTACTGCCCACATTGCTGTTAATTCCTTTTGGATAACTGGGTAATTTTTTCTGCTTTATTTAATGGCCTACTAGTGTACGCGATTGGTTTCATATTTTTGTTACACAAACTGCCCTACAGCTACATCAGACGCATCTGTTTGCAAAACGAATTCATTTGATTCAGAAAAATCGGGATATTGAAGTATTGGGGTGTTATTAATGAATTTTTAGAAAATTAAATGCGTTCTGACACTCTGAAGACCAAACAAATGGTGCGTCTTTCTTGAGTAAACTATTTAAAGGCATAGTAATTGTTGCAAAAGAGGTGAATTTCCTATAGTAGTTGCAAAATGCAACAAACCTTCACTTCGTCTACATTTTGAGGACAGGATAATGCTCCAAAATTCAGGTCTTTTCTGGATCAGGTGAGACACCGTTGGCAGACACTAAATGACCAAGATACAGAATTTCCTTCTTTAGAAATTCGCACTTAGTAGGATTCAGTTTTAAATTTACCTTTCTCAGTCTTTCGAAAACATCTACTAGATTTTGGTTGTGAATAGTTAAGGATCTTCAAAATTATTAGATCGTCCAAATAAATAAAACTTCTCGAAAGTTAATCCTGACATAGCAATTGACATGACTCTACTAAAAGCACTACAAGTTTTGAGCCCCATTGGTAGACGTTTTAATTGATAATGTCCTGTACTAGTCGAAAATGCAGTATACTTTCGGCTTTCTGGTGCCAGTTCACCTGATAATAGCCTTGTTGTAAATCTAAATGGGTAAAATATATAGAGCCTGATAATGAATCAAGAATATCAGTGATGTTCGGCAGCGAAATTTATCATCTACTATATTTCATTTAGTTTTCGAAAATCAATTACTAAACGCCATTTTGACAACCATCAGATTTTTGGGAACTAGTAGTATGGGACTAGACCATTCACTAGTAGATTCTTCTATAATATCATCTCTAAGCATCTTTTTATCTGTTTATTTATTTCGGGCTTTAAAGCGTGGTAAACAGTATGGTTTCGTGTAAATAGGATTGATGTTATCTTTCAGTTGTATAGTTTGTTCACAAATATTTGTAGTTTCTAACTTATCGTTGGGTAAAAAGAAAATGTCTGAATATTTAGTGCAAATTTTTCTATAGATTGCTTTTCTTCTTCATTCAAATGCTTCAATTCTAATAAAGATAATAAGATATCACATCTTTCTGAACTACTTTTGTTTTGGCAAAATTTGAAAGCGTTAAAATCATCTAAAGTTCTACGTTTAATATGAAATTATTCAAATTTACTTCTTCTTCCTAGTATTTAAAATCTTTGGGACTCTTTTATTTTTGGTCGAACAATAGTACCACCAAAAACGCCTTCCATTATTTCCTTTGCGCTAACAAAACAATCGCCTTTTGCTTCCGTGTCAAATACACAAAATGAATTGATTCACTTCGAGGCGGTATTAATAATGTATTACTGTAATCAGGTTTGTCATAAATTGGCAAAACACAATTCTCTCGTCCTATCCGTAACGTTAGTAAATTTTTGTTTAAATCAATATTGGCTCCGTACTTGTTCATAAAGTCTAATCCTAATATTCCATCGACGGTTATAGGTAAATTTTTGAAAATGTGAAATTTGTTATGGAATTTATTGTCTAGAAGCATAAATGTCGATCTCTACATATCCGGAAGAACATATCTTGCCTCAATTCCATTAACAACCAAATTATCTTTAAGAACACATGCTGATCTTGGAAGTACTTCTTCCTTAATAACCGAAATGGATGCTCAGTATCTATCAATAACACAAGTTTCATACCATGAATGTGAAAATTTACAAACTTAGAGTTACCTCTACATGAAAAATGAAATATTGAGAACGAAAAACTGATTGTTGTCTATCATTAGGTTTTTGCTCCATATTTTCACCAGCTCGTTCTTTGTTGTCGTTACTTCGAGCTGCAAAAACATTTTATTGTAAAATCCCTGGTTGCCACGTCTATTATAATGATAATTTGATCTGTAGGACTGTCCTCTACCACGCGGCGAATATTGAAAAGGCCTTGAAAATCTCTGATATCTATTTGAATAATTACTATAATTATTTTGATAATTACTCCTACTGGTGCCGTAATTTAGACGCACGGCCCCTGTTTTGTCCTTGAGATCTAGAAAACGGTTAACGAACCTACCTCTAGTCATCTTCATCACCTCAGCAGACCCGGAACTGGACGACGATGGTGTGGACTCGTCCTTGGCCGCCTGGATCGCGTCCTTGAGCAAGGAGTAGTTGCGGGCTGCGATGATTGTGCTGAGCTTTTCACTTTTAAGACCATCTGTAAACTTTTTAATGACCATTTTTTCATTAATAGGTTTAAGGACTGCGCATTTTGTTGCGTCGCCCTCAGCCTGTGAAATAGTTAACTCTGTTAGCAGTCTTTCGAGTTGAGACCCGTATTCATCAACTGATCTAAATCCTGGTTCAAGGACTGAATTTGTTTATGTATAGCCGTGTGAAACTTTTGTCAATAGTTTTTCCTAAAATCTTTAATCATACTACTAACTGACACATAATTATCAGCAACGCGTAGCTTAGCGTTTTCTGATAATCTCCTTTAAAACAAATTTAATTAATAAATTTTTTCCTGCCTCGTTAAGCATATCTGCATACATTTCCACTGCATCAATCAATCGTTTCGTAGTATCCTCCTTATTATCTAAAATAGGTATCAACCCACACGCTGTTTTAATATCAAAATCCATTGTTTCTAAACTTATTTTACAACTAGGCAAAGTACACAATTGAGATATTTCAGAATATAAAGAGCAAACTTTTTTATATGTACTAGTAATTAAATTAATTTCCGATTGTTTACCTTGACGACTTAAATTAGAAAATAATAGCTCGCTATCTTTTAACAATGTTTCGGCCTCTAGTAATTTTGGACGCAACTGACCCTTTATATCTGCTCTGGCCTTTTTGTTAGATATTGACGTATTTTAATAAATTTTCATATAATTCTATTAACTTTTCGGCCATAATACACGCAACGAAATATGTAACACCGCGTCATATTTCATTCACTTCGTTTTAATTTTATTATAAATCGAAACACTGTCATACGACCGAGCACATAAAAAAAACTGAGTTGCACCTAATGGTTGCACATGGGCCGTAATTCCACGAATCGTGTGTTCGATATTACATTGATTTACTTATATTTTTATTTTAGTTTAAACAATTATTTATTGATAGATAAAATTCATATTTCTAATTCTAAAACTATCGTTAATGTCTATATTATATATATTTTAAACTAAAATAACACTGCAGCACAGAACACGTACTTCACATATAGCACATATTTATTACCAGCTCACGAACACTTAAACGACTCCTTCTTCACGCACTGGTTCCTGCTCCCAGCGCCCAGACAAACGGCTTCGTACTTTTCTCAAAATTCGTAATTCACTCGCTGTTCTATCCACTTCTTATGCCTCTCCTTGAGTTTTAGGTAAATGATTGCAAGTATGGCAATCGCCATCAACACCAAAACGTAGTAATCAGTATATTGTTTATCTTGACGTGATTTTCTTGTTCGGGTAACACTATTATTTCCTCCTGATGCATTTTGAGATATAATAATTTCCTTATCTTCAGTTTTTGAGTATGATTTTCCCATGATTATAACTTTCAAAACTCGCCAGCACAGTAAGCGTCAGTCCAAATAATATATTCACGACAAACATTTTAGCTAACTTGAAGCACCGAGGCACAGGAATTCGCCCGGTCTGCACTTCTCGCCCGCTACGCTATCAGTTCCCGGAACGCGCCTGGCAGGGTCGCCATGTAATATTACGAGGTTGAATTAAACACGAGCGCTTGATCAAGTTTATTCATGACTGCCTCTACATAAATCAGTAACTTAACTTATATACTAGCACTGTAATACTACTTCACAGTATAGCCGTTTAAATGTTTTGAAGTGAAAGCTTATTTAGGCGCGTTCTTTCTGAACAGTGAACGAAAGTGAACCGTCACGCTCGTGTTGAGGCTGAATTGGGTTAACTCGGCTCCGCTCGACATTAAACGCGTTTGGGTCGGTGACGCAATGAATCATGGATACTCGGCTCTAGTCGTCATCAGCCACGTTTACTGTCTGACAAGGAGTGCATCGTTCCAATATTAACGTTTTATTATTACGTATTAAAATAATAAAATAATATTATAATATTATGCATGTTTTGCATGCAAACTATAATAATATTAGTTTTAGTTTTCAATTCTATCGTGTGGTCAATGCGCATACGCGCACACCCATTTTTATAAATGCGTGGTCACGCTTGAGGACTAAGATGGAGTGCCTCGTTACTAGTAAAAATAGTCTCCAGATCTCGATGGGTCGGCCATCGAGATCTGGAATCTGGGTCGGCAACCGATGGGGAAGAAAGGTTATCAAGTGCCAGACACATACCAAAGTGCCAATATCACATACGTAAGCGAAGTGTAAGGCAGACCTCCACTAGATGAAGAGACGAATAATAAGAAATGCTGAAAGTCGATAGATGCAGGTTGCCCAGAACCGTGGTTTATGGCATTCCTTCGAGTAGGCCTATGTTTAGCAGTGGACTTGCGAAAGGATGTAATGATGATGACGAGAATATGAAGTACTTCAAAAATAAAATGTCATTTAATTAAAAAAAATCGTGTTACATACTCATTCGAACTTTTTATTGAAAACCCCTAGTATTACGTAGTATTAATATTAAACAGTTATGCTGTTCTGTTTAGTGTGCCCTTGTTGTGTTTGGTTATAACCATAGAGCAACACGGGTCACCGGCGGACCGGACGAGATTAGCCATAGCGTTTTTTCCGAAACAGAATTGTCTGTAATTTTTTTTGGGGGGGGAAATCTGCGCATAAAAAAAATCGTCTGTTACTACGAAACATACACAATAATTAAAACAATGTACTAACTATTTCACACACACACATATATATATTTTTTATAGGAGAGGGGGCAAACGAGCATGCGGCTCACCTGATGGGGAACCAGGGGAATTGCAGATGCGTTGCCGGCCTTTTAATAAGGAGTAAGCTCTTTTTCTTGAAGGTCCCTAAGTCGTATCGGTCCGGAAAAATCGCTGGTGGTAATCGATTCCACAAGGAAGTTGTGCGAGAAAGAAAACATCTTTTAAATCACTCAGTGGTGGACCGCCAATCATCCAGATGGTATGGATGGTATCGCGAGTTTTGTCGCGATGTGTGATGGTGAAATTGAGTGGCTGGAATTAGTCCGAACACTCCCCGTGGTAGATGCGATAAAATACGCAAAGAGATGCAACATCTCTACGCAGTGAAAGTGAGTCAAGCCGATCGTAAAGAACACGCTCGTCGACGATCGAACCGCTCTGCGCTGGATACGGTCAAGTGGAAGGAGCTGACACTGGGGAGCCCCAGCCCAGAGATGGGAACAGTATTCCATGTGAGGCTGAACCTGCGCCTTGTAAAGTTGCAGGCGGTGTGCCGGCATGAAATACTGTCCCGCTCTGCTGAGCACGCCAAGCTTTTTAGAGACCAATTTGGCCTTCTTTTCCAAATGATCACGAAACTGCACGTCACTCGATATGTCGACGCCGAGGATTCTGATACTGGCTGAGGCAACAAGGAGAGGGCCTTGAAACTGAGGAGATGCGTTAAGGGTTTCTTTTTAGCGGTAAACGCGTAAACTTGTGTCTTCTGAGGATTAAACTGGACTAGATTTAGTCGCCCCCTGATCCGAGACTTTGTTCAGCAAAGACTCGACTTCAGGCACAAGTTTGTTCCGGTACTCGGCGACGTTTTCCCGAGAAATATGGGCACCGGTGTATAGAGCATCACCAGTGCTGTCATCCGCATAGAAATTAATGTTACCGGTTTGTAACATATCATTGTTATGCAGAAGAAACAGCGTTGGTGATAGCACGCAGCCTTGTGGAACATCAGCGTTAATAGGCTTGTAATCGGAGCATGCACCGTCTACTACGACCTTGATGCTCCGATCAGGCAGAAAACTGGTGATCCAATTGCACAATTTCTCAGGAAGCCCATAGGAAGGAAGCTTTGAAAGAAGCGCTTTGTGCCAGACCCGATCGAAGGCCTTCGCTATGTCAAAACTAACGGCCAATGCCTCCCCCTTGGACTCGATCGCCTGCGCCCATCTATGTGTTAGGTAAACAAGAAGATCACCGGCTGAGCGACCTCGACGGAAACCGTACTGGCAGTCACTAATCAGCTGGTGCTCACTAATCAGTGATGGCGATAGGTCTGTAGTTGGACGGATCAGAGCGGTTACCTTTTTTAGCGATCGGCTGCACGAAAGCTGTCTTCCATGAATTCGGGACAACACCTAGGGAGTAGGAGTACCGAAAAAGACGCGTTAGAACCGGTGCCAATTCTGGAGCGCATGTCCTCAGCAACATTGGCGGGATTCCGTAACTTGTATATATCCAGGGAGAGGAGTGCTTTGCGTACTGAGCAATGTGTGAATCGCACATCAGGCATAGAGCACTCACACTGCGGGATAGTCGGTGGTGTGTTCCCCCCGTCATCAAGAGTCGAATTGGACGCAAAAATGGAGCTTAAAAGGTCGGCTTTCTCTTTTGTGACGTGGGCCAGTGAGTCGTCCTCCCTGTGCATGGATCGTAGTGATGGCTTACAGAAATTCCCTTGGACAGCCTTGGCAAGAGACCAGAATGCACGGGTTCCCGAAGGAAGGCGAACTAGTTTCTCGCCAATTCTGCCTATGTGCTCTGACTTTGCCTTGGCAATAACTTTTTTGAAGGACCTGGAGGCGAAGTTATACTTCTTTTTGAGCATGCTGTTGTTTACATCCCGAGCCGCCGAAGCCCCAGCCCAGGCCTGATAACACTCCTGCTTACTGCGTAATGCAGTCTTACAAGAGCGACCAAACCAAGGCTGTGAGATCTGCCTCCGATGGATACCACAGATGATGGAATAAATAGTTCCATTCCCTGTAGCACCACATCAGTGACAGAGTCAGCAACAGCACTGGGATCATCAGGCGAGAAGCTAACCCGCCCCCATGGGTAGGATGCAAAGAAAGACCGCATTCCATCCCAATCCGCTGACCTGTAATGCCAAACAAGACGACAACCTGCAGAACGCAACCGCGAGGGGAGCATGAGTGGCACCACACTTTGGATCACACAATGGTCCGAAGAGCCGAGAGGGACATCGACGGAAATCTGATATCCGTCCGGATGAGAGGTCAGCAGAAGATCCAACAGGGAAGGTGTATGATCCTTCACATCTGGAATCCGCGTAGGCGAAGTAACCAGTTGTGTCAGACCATATGCCAAGGCAAAGTCATAAACAGATCTCCCCCGCATGATTGGTTAAACGTGAACCGAGCCATTCGGCGTGGTGGGCGTTAAAATCGCCAAGTATCACGATCTCTACGGATAGGATCTGTTATAGCAAGAAATCTGTAGCCATTTGGACGTGGTCGATGAGTCGATCTGTGTCGGCATTACCGCTATGGGACCTATACAGGCACCCGTAGACGCTGGGATGGTCGTCGCTGTCTACGCGCAGCCAAAGGATGGACAGGTCCGTACCTTCAAGACTGCAGAGGCGTCGACAATAGATATCCTCTCTGACGTATACGCAAACTCCAGCCCGGGGCACAAAGAAGTGTTCTAATTTGTACCCCGGGTAGGACAGGTACGAAGTATCAGCCGGAGAGGACACCTGTGTCTCGGTCAAGAAGAGCAAGGCCGGCTTCGTCCTCTCTAGATGGTAGTGCACGGCGTTAAGGTTCGAGTGAAGTACCCTGATGTTGCAGAAGTCCACGGATAGCGTGGCAGGGGTCGCGATGGTTTTATCGCTCTTTTTGCCCCGTGCAATGTTAGTATAGAGCGGGATTTTGCCCTCTTCCCCAGAATACGCAGGGCAGCCTGAGCACCCACGCTCAGGAAGAAGAGGGTAGCTTGACCGTGGATGCTCAGTGAGGGATTCTCCATTGTTTTTAAATTACGCTACTATGTTATGGGGTTTAGCCTCCCACCTGAACTAACCAAGCGAAACAGAGAAGCAGCCTACTTTACGTTGTATTCTGTGAGGTCGTGGTACTGCCCCGGTTCGAGCTGGCCCATCCATGCTACAGCAGAAGCTGCAGCGTGGCTTTACCACTGTTGAAACCACTGTTGTTACCACTGTTGAGCGATACTCATATATATATATATATATATATAAATCAGATGACGCCATCTTTTTGTAAATTTGACGTGGCATATCTCTTTTTGTTGCGAAATACTGAAAATTCAGCATTTTGTAGGACGTCGCGATTCAGCCGCGCAACTAGATTTAAGTCTAGTCAGCAGTGTGGCTGCAACTTTTTTTTTATTTATAATAGAATATAAGGGTGACAAATGAGCACACAGTCCACCTGATGGTAAGTGGATGCTGTAACCCATAGACATCTATATCTATCCTCAATAAAGAATCAAAATGCAGATGCGTTGTCATCCATGAGGACTAAGATAGAATGCCGCTTTTCCAGTAAAGGGGTTTCCGGTTCTCTACACTCACCATACGAAACACAGCAATGTTAAGCTGCTATTTGACGCTGGTATTCTGTGAGAGCGTGGTCCTTCCCCGGTCGAGCCGACCCATTCGTGCTACAACTATACTACTAATATAGCTGCAGCATGGCTCTACCACATATATAAAACTAGTTTTATTGTACGCATAAGACCGCGTGGACTTTTTATACTTTGACAGAGGGGAACGCCTGCGTATGGCTAATCGCTCCGGTCCACCGGTGGCCCATGTTGCTCTATGCTTACAACAAATTAAAACGATTTTACAATAAACCATCCATTCTTAAAGTAATTTAATAAAAAAGACTACCTACACTTTTATCTTAATTTTAAGAAAAAAATCAATTGAAAGAAAAGAGTCTACTCTTGAAGAAAGCAGAACCTTATCTCCTTTTTCTCTTTAAGCGTGGCGAGTACAGTAAATCCTCCATACAATGAGAGAGACCCACGCCCAGTAGTGGAGTCTTTACGGTATAATGATGATGATGACTTTTTTATTCTGAAATATTTTTATAGTTTATTAATTATTGCACACATATTATATTATATTTACTGTATTATTTATATATGAATGACTTCTGACTATGATTTTTTCTGCCAATGAATCTATCATATTGTCTAATGACAATAGTTTTCGTTCTGCAACTGATACGCGTGGCGATTTTGTGCGGCATACATTTAATCAGGCTCACTCTTCGTTGAAAGTGTGTCATGTCAATACACAAAGAGTACCCAGTCACTACAGTGACCTCATTGCAGCTTTCCCGAATGCTAACGTTCATGCTGTTTTGATTTCTGAGAGTTGGTTCAAACCTCATCTTCTTTCGACCACTTACACTCTCTCTGGCTTAACTCTGATACGCAATGATCGTGTGAACAGAAGAGGGGGTGGTGTTGCTATTTATCTCATCTGTGACTTTTCTTATAAAATCCTTGCCTCCTCCTCACTCTCCTATTCCGCCTATGCAGAGTTTCTTTTTCTCGATGTATGTGTGAAGGGAACAAAACTGATTCTCGGTGTTGTATACTGTCCCCCTTCTGTTAATTATTTTTCCAGTCTTAGTTCCATCTTTAGTCAGAATACACACATCATATCATAATGGGCGACTTCAATACTTACCTCTTGGTTCCCACCTCACCTCTAAACTCCTTCATATTGTCGATTCAGTTGGTCTCCACATCCTTCCTTTATAAGCTTCCATCACAACATTGACGGGGATGATACTTGGTTCTTCTTAATCCTTACATCTTCTTCTACCTTCGTGTTCTACCATGGTCAACACCCTGCTTCTGGCTTCTGGCTTCTCCCATCATGACCTCATTTTCCTTCTTATGTCCTAAAACTTCCTTAATTTCTGCCTGAATTCCTGCACATACGCTGTTTTCGTCGTATGGATTTAGAAAAGTTGTGTTTAGACGCGTCTAAGTTAAAATGGGACAAAGTGGTGGCCGCTCCTACTGTGGACGAGAAAGTCGCAGCGTCTAATGCACTGTTCTCAAGCTTTACGATGTACATGCTCCTGTCAAAAGCGTGAAGGTCGAACAACCACCTGCTCCATGGATGACGAGTCCATGGTGCTTGCACAGCCATGAGGCGTAAGGATCCAGCTTCTGAACGCTTTAGAAAAGATCGGAGTGATGAGAAATGGAACTTCTATAAAGCTGCCAGGTATCGATGTAATCAGATGATACGCAACGCTAAACGCCGATATATTCTTAATAACATAATTTCCTCTTCCTCTGCCGATATTTGGAAGTTCCTTGGGACTTTCGGAATCGGTAAACAACCTCGTTTTGAGATTCTGTGGATATTTTGTTTGGAAGATATTAACAGTCATTTTGTCTCTCATACTCATCTGTGTCACCAAATTAAGTGTCAAACTGTTGATTATTTAAATGGCTTACCTAATTTAAATATCGATCCCTTCCATTTTCTCCAGTTACTTAGTATGAGATTAAAAAGATAATCCTTTCCATTAAGCCACCGGATGATCTTATTTATATCTTTGACCATATTCTTCCAGTTATTTCCCATATCATAAACTTTTCTTCCCTAGATTCCGGAGTTTTCCCGTCACTGTGGCGCATGGCCTACGTTATTCCCTTGCCGAAAACATCCGATCCGACTTTACCCAATCACTTCCGACCTATATTCATTCTTCCTTTCCTATCCAAACAACTTGGGGCCTGTGTACATAAGCGACTATCACAGTTTGTTTATAGGAACGATTTATAAAGCCCTTTTCATTCCAGCTTCGGGCCCGATCATAGCACTGTTTCCTCTCTTCTTAAGGTCACTGGTGATAATAGGGCGAGTATGGAGGACTTTTCGGCTTTAATACCATCAATCATGACATCCTACTTTCTATCCTTTCCCATTCCATGATTTCTACCGAAGCACTGGATTGGTTCTCAACTTATCTTCGGGGACGTCAGCTTTTGGTCCGCATTGATGAGTGACGGTGTCCCTCAAGGCGGTATTCTGACTTCTTTTTTATTTTCAGTATTTATTAATCCTATTTTTCACTATCTTCAGTGTGCGTATCATCTATATGCCGATCACCTACAGTTGTACACACAAGCGAATGTTGATTGTGTGTCCGCCGCGATCTAGAGCATATTAAGAGCTGGTATGACGGGTTTGGTTTCAACCGATTGCTTTCAACATATTTGTACTATTTACTGTGGAAACTACGTTGAAGTTCCTAAACAAACTGTATCCGCGACTGGTCGTCGCTGCTGGTGACAAGAGGGCTGGTTTTTTTCTCGTTTAAGGGCTAAGTATAGCCATTCAGAGAGGAAAGGCAACCAGCGTTCTTGGCACGAGAGAGAGTAGGACTGTATGATAATTTAAGTTTTTAGTTTTAGTTTTTTTATTATAGTTTTTTAATATTGCATATATTTCAATGTTATGTAAATAAATGTAAAAAAATATTTAAATAATAATGAACACATATTACTTCAAATAATAGAGAGCGTAAGTCTGCATATATTCGTCTTTTAAACGACCGACGTCTGAAGCCTGATGACCGTCTTTCATCCAATCAGGCAGCGACCACACTGACCCCACGATGTGCAAAGGCGACGTTGACACTTTCATGCAGGCTTTAATCACCGGTATCTGCAACACAATTTTATTTATCACTAGCGATCCGCCCCGACTCCGCACGAGTAATTTTTAGATTTCGACAACCGGATCCAATTGTGAATCTAAACCATTCAGGGACCAGCTTAATCACATACAAAAAAATGTCATCAAAATCGGTCCAGCAGTGACATACACACGTACAGAAAAATTATATACATTTAGTTAAGAAAATATCGGGAATGGATGATTTGTTTATGGTTCCAAATTAATTTTTTTGTTGTTGTTAGATTGGCACAACTGTTTTTCATTTTGGCGCGGAGTTTGAGTTACATCTGTTATTTAGATTAAATACAGTGCTGTTTTTAGTTATATCATATCTAGTGTGTATTGCGAATTTCACAATGGACAAAAACATCGAACAAAGATTTTGTCTTAAATTTTGCATCGCCAATGGAATTGCGTATTCAGAGTCACTGAAAATGTTACAGAAGGCTTACGGTGAATCGACATTATCAAAAACACGTGCTCATGAGTGGTACAAAGCGTTCAAAAGCGGTCGAGATGTGATGGAAGATTTTCCTCGCTCTGGTAGGCCATCAACGTCTGCAACTGAAGTTAACATCGCAAAAGTGAAGGAAATAGTGACTGAAAATCCTCATTCAAGTTTGAGAGAGATTGCCGCCGAACTTTCTGTGTCTCACAAGTCGATCCTTACCATTTTAAATAATCACTTGGGTATGAAACATGTTGCCGCTCGGCTAGTCCCAAAAGACCTGAATTTTCTTCAAAACCTCAATCGTATAAGAGTCACTGAGGACATGCTAGAACGAGTCAATTCCGAACCAACATTCATGAAACGCATTGTTACTGGTGACGTGACGTGGGTTTACGAGTTGGACATGCAAACTAGTCAACAAGCTTCTGAGTGGCGCCTTCCAATTGAACCGAAACCGAAAAAATCACGCCAAAGTCGATCAAAAGTCAAAGTCATGTTGAATATTTTCTTTGAATATCGCGGTATTGTGCACTCGGAATTCTTGCCGGGAGGTCAAACGGTAAATAAAGAATATTATTTGAGCGTTTTGAGCAAATTAGACGAAAAAGGCTCGATTTGTGGAAAGAAAATTCTTGGATTTTGCACCACGTAATGCGCCTTCGCACAAGGCCATCATTGTGAACGAATTTTTGACCAAAAACTCAAAAAATAACATCGAGCAACCACCTTATTCACCAGATATAGCTCCAGCCGACTGTTTTGTTTTTCCTAAACTCAAATTACCACTTCGTGGCACCCGTTTTCATTACGGTAGAAGACACGAGCACACAGTCCACCCGATGGTAAGTGATTGCTGTGGCCCATAGACATCTACATCTATCCTCGTTTGCGAATCAAAATGCAGATGCGTTGTCAGGACTAAGATGGAATGCGTCTTTTCCAGTAAAATGATCTCCGGTTCTCTACACTCACCATACGAAACACAGCAGTGTTAAGCTGCTATTTTACGCTGGTATTCTGTGAGAGCGTGGTCCTTCCCCGGTCGAGCCAACTCATTCGTGCTACAACTATACTAGTAATATTGCTGCAGCATGGCTCTACCACGTATAAAAATAGGAGTATAAAAATAGGAGAATTCGCAGCAAGAACTAAACTCAATTCCGGAAAAAGCGTTTAAAAAATGTTTTGATGATTGGATTATTCGTTGGAGTAAAGTAAAGTGTATCGTTTCTGAAGGAGCATACTTTGAAGGTGATAAAATAAACTTGGATGAATAAGTAACATTTTGTGTATTATTGATCTTTTCCCGGTACTTTCTTGACAGAGATATAAAGATTATTCACCCGATTCATATGTTAATCACCCTGCACAGAGATTTATGCACGTAATTTTACACGTGCAGCCTGTGGGCTAGATATACTCAAGCGGGATGCTGCTGGGGTTATCTCGCTTCTGTAATGCTTCAGGGATGTTCGCGGAAGCGCGAGTAGACTGCTTTTGTTATTTTTATGGAATAAGAGCGACAATCGAGCAAACAGTCTACCTGATGGTAAGTGGATACTGTGGCCCATAGACATCTACATTTACCCTCGATTAAGGTTCAAAATGCAGATGCGTTGTAACCCCTAAAGAATATGGTGGAATGCCTCGTTTCCAGTAAAAAGGGTCTCCGGTTCTCTATACTCACCATACGAAACACAGCAGCATAGCAAGCAAGCAAATTGCAATTTTACGCTGGTATTCTGTGAGAGCGTGGTCCTTTCTCATATCACTATAATAGTTACAATACTTAGTACAACTATAAGTTATAATAGAATAACGTAATAGAGTTAACGAAAAAAATATTATTAAACATAACACAGATAAGATAAAATTTACTCGCCGCCACCACATGGAAGTCTTAGGTACTAGTTGAGATATTTTTTGGAACTTTTTTATAACGGCCATTAGTTCTGCTACAAAACATTTCAAGGTTATCCTCGACGCTTTTCAAAAACAACAAAGCCTACTTTAGAAGAATACTATGGTTTGCCGTGTACTAGCGGCGTAAGAGTATTCACTACCCCATATCATCCCGTGGTTGTCGTAAGAGGCGATAGAGGGAAACTGAAGTAGGAGATAGGCAGCAGCATCTTTCTGATAACAAATCAAGCCAAACGTGACAACTATTGCATATATCCCCCAATGAGACTATCTATAGGAAGCCTCCATATGTCCACATAGGACTTTTATGGGCTATAATGAAAAAATTAATAAATAGAGGTCCTTTTCAAGTAGAGGATTGTTACGGACTGAAAAGCAGAAAAAGAGGAATAAATAGGTGTACTAATGCGAACCTTGTACTGTAAATCTTCATATGCTAGCGTAAAATTGCTAAGCTCAGTGTCGTTGACAGGGTATTCATTGTAGAAATAGGCATGTGTGGAGAAGTCGTTGCTGCCGATGGGCAAACGCATCATGTTGTATTCTAAACCGTGAGAACTGAAATATGAGCTGAAAAAAAAGGAACAAGGTTCGGTAGCTAAATATATAAAAATAACAAAAATGCGTAAAGTAAAATAAGGATATAGTTTATATACGAGTACGTCCCACTCCTGGCCAAAGGTCACCTCTCATTTCTGAGAGGATTTATGGGGCAAGGAAGTTTCTACCGCACTACCCCAATGGGTGTTGACATACTTTACATGTCTTAGAAATACTTTTTTATTTCAGGTTTCTTCACGAGGTTTTCCTTCACTGCTGAGATTGTGATAAAATTAGATCCCCTAAAAACAAAATAGTGTTTATTACCTAGTCTGAAGAGCAAAATCCTCCCTCCTACAATTACGTGCACTATCACTGCTACTATTAAAACTTACACAACTACTTCGGAAACTACGAGTATTTAGCTAAGAAACATATGCCACGCGGATAATACGACACGTGAAAGCACGTGTTTCGCCCCTAAACGAGTCGCTTAGTGAGGAAATTAATTACGATTAGGTATATTATTTTTTACGTTCACAATGCGGATTTGGATTCATGTTGTATCTAATGACCTGCAACCACGATGTTCCAATGCAATTTCGTGAATTTCAACTATGAGGTTGCAGTAATATAAAATTCAATCATATCGCTTTATTTTCCCGACGAAAGAAATTAAAATATCAATAACTCAAGCCTACTGCCGTTTAAAAATGAGATGGTAGGGTTTTTTGATGTTATACTTCTTTTGGGGCGTTTGGGAAAAATGATGAGTGTGAATTTTTACGCTGCGCGCGCACACCGACACCTAAAAACGACACCATGAAGTTGTTACGATGCGCGTGCACACTGACACCTAAAAGCGACAACTTCAGTGGGTAATTGTCTCTCAAGCTTTTTTGTTTTTTCACGCTAAAGAAGTATAACTTCCTACGTGCGTACATAAGTACACATACACTTTTTTTCCACCTAGGAGTCCATCTGGGTACCACCCTCTTAACTATTTCTGCCGTCAAAGAGGGCATCCACGACTTTTTCTGCCACCAGGGCGGCGCCACTAGAAAGTGAGGTATAATATTTGACAGATTTCATAGCGGGGAATTTAATTTGTTCGGAAAATGAAAATGTTATTGTTTCTTTCTGCACTATTAGCTATATTTTATATTAATAACATTAAAAATATATAAACCAAAGCAAAGATAATCATAAAAGTAGAAAAATTAAAAAAAAGTTAAGAATGTGCAAAAAATTAAAGAGCGAACCACTGACGCATTGTTTTGTGTATTAATATAATACTCTAGAAACCGATAAACTTTTATTAAAAAACAACTTCTCCATTAAATTACATTGTGTAACAAAAAAACTTTACCTCAGTGTCAGCGACATCTGGTGAGCAGAAAATTATTAGCCCTTAATAATAGTGCTTGTATTGCTGTGTTCTGGTCTGAAGTGTACAGAGAGCCAGTATAATTACAGGCTGTGAGGCTTTCCATCTTAGTCCTCAGATGTGACAACGCACATTTAACCTTCTTTGTTTGAAATTTGTTGGAGGTGACAATGGACTGCAGTAGCCAGGTGTATTGTTAGTTCGTTGGTCAATTGATTTTGCCATAGTTGCCACACTTGGCAGGTGGATTGGCAAATACAGTTTTTTCTTTGAGTCGTTATAAGGAAGATGCTGATGCCCATCTCCTATTTCAGTTTCCCTCTGCCGCTTTTTAAGATACCCATGGGACGATATGGGGTAGTGGATATTCTTACACTGTCATTACACGGTATTTACCTCTCCTTTCATATAAATAAAATATAAGTTTACTTGATCAAATCATGTTGCATGTGAGATGGCAGGCTCTTTATGTTGATGCCAACAGCATCAGTAATTGCTCCACCGAAGCCTTCTATCTTCTGGTACTTCTTATTTGGGTTTATATCCAAAATTGTTACGTTTTCTGCAAAGTATTGATATTGTTATAAATACGTGATAGATAAATAAAAGTAAATATTCAGGTAGTTAATCATTAATAAAGAATTTATTATTTTGGGATATTTCGATAGTATTATCATCTGCTCGGGATAAATTACCAGTGATGAAATGATTTCAATTACGATTAATCGACATTTCACGATTAATCGTATTTGTCGATTATCATTGCGATTATGTAGCGATTATTAATTTATGACTTTTATTTTCAAAGGAATTTATTCCAGTTGTTAACGTATAGCAAACAATATCTTGATTGAAGGTTCGGACCTGTCCATCCTTTGGCTACGCATAGACAGCGACGACTATCCGCGCGTCTACGGGTACCTCTATAGGTCCAAATGGCTACAGATTCCTTGCTACAACAGGTCCCATCCGCAGAGATCGTAATCCTTGGCGATTTTAACGCCCACCACGCCGAATGGCTCGGTTCACGTTTAACCGATCATCCGAGGAGATCTGTTCATGATTTTGCCTTGGCATATGATCTGACACAACTGGTTACTACGCCTACGCGGATTCTAGATGTGGAGGATCATGCACCCTCCCTGTTGGACCTTCTGCTGTTCTCTCATCTGGACAGATATCAGGTCTCTGTCGATGCCCCTCTTGGCTCCTCAGACCATTGTCTAGTCCGGAGTGTGTTGCCACTCACGCTGAAATCGCGGTTGCTCTCTCCAGGTTGCCGCCGTGTTTGGCACTATAGGTCAGCCGATTGGGATGGGATGCGGTCTTTCTTTGCATCCTACCCTTGGGTTTGCTTCTCGCCGGACGATCCTAACGTTGTTGCTAATTCTGTCGCTCATGTGGTACTTCAGGGTATAGAACTTTTTATTCCTTCCTCTGTGGTGCCCATCGGAGGCAGATCTCAGCCATGTTTTAGTCGCTTCTGTAAAATAGTATCACGCTACAAGCAGGAGTGCTACCGGGCCTGGGTTGACGCATCAACGTCCCGGGATGTAAACACCAGCACCCTTAAAAAGAAGTATAATTCCGCCTACAGGTCCTTCAAAAGAGTCATTGCCAGGGCAAAGTCAGAGTACATAGGCAGAATTGGCGAGAAAGTAGTTCGCCTTCCTTCGGGAACCCGTGCATTCTGGGGTCTCTCGCCAAGGCTGTCCAAGGGAACTTCTGTCAGCCATCTCTTCCATCTCTGCACAGGGAGGACGACTCACTGGCCCATGCCGCAATGGAGAAAGCCAATCTGCTGGGCTCTTTCTTTGCGTCCAACTCGACTCTCGAAGACGGGGGGAACACACCGCCGACCGTCCCACGGTGTGAGTGCTCCATGCCGGATGTGCGGTTAACACAGCGCTCCGTTCGCAAAGCACTCCTCTCCCTAGATATCCACAAGTCGAGTGGGCCTGACGGAATCCCCCCAATTGTGCTGAGGACTTGTGCTCCGGAGTTGGCACCGGTTCTAACGCGTCTTTTCCGGTACTCCTACTCCCTAGGCGTAGTCCCGAAAACATGGAATACGGCTTTTGTCCACCCGATCCCTAAAAAAGGCGACCGTTCAGACCCGTCTAACTACAGGCCTATCGCCATCACCTCCTTGTTCTCCAAAATAAAGGAATCCGTTATAAACTGCCAGCTCATGCGGTACCTTGAGGATCCCGGCTGATTAGTGACCGCCAATACGGTTTTCGTCGGGGTCGATCAGCTGGTGATCTTCTGGTCTACCCGACTCATAGATGGGCGGAGGCAGTAGAGTTCAAGGGGGAGGCATTGGCCGTTAGTTTGGACATTGCGAAGGCCCTCGATCGGGTTTGGCACAAAACGCTTCTTTCGAAGCTTCCTTCCTATGGGCTTCCCAAGAAATTGTGCAATTGGATCGACAGCTTTCTTGCAGATCGGATCATCAAGGTCGTTGTAGACGGTGCATGCTCCGACTACAAGCCTATTAATGCTGGTGTTCCACAAGGCTGCGTGCTATCACCAACGCTGTTTCTTCTGCATATCAATGATATGTTGCGAAGCGGTAACATTCATTGCTTGACAGCACTGGTGATGATCTATATACCGATCGTGCCAATATTTCTCGGGAGAACTTCGTCGAGTACCGGAACAAACTTGCGTCTGAAGTCTAGTCTTTGCTGAACAAATTCTCGGATTGGGGGCGACTAAATCTAGTCCGGGCTTCCGGTTCCGGTGTTTAATAGTACGAACGTCATAAAGTGTGCTCCGTAAATATAAATTCATAACTGTCTAAGAACTTTATAAATCTATAAACTGTGCAAGTGTATCGAAAAATTAGGACGTAAAGTGCAAATAAAGTATTAAAAATCGTGTGTTTTGCCCATAACAAAATAAGTGCTAGCAAGTGCATTTAACTTTGTCGTATTCGTACGTATTCTAACCCATAAACAATAATTAATTTTGACATATAGCAGTGCTACCAACATCAGAGAAAGATTACGTTTGGCTTGGATGCGTGTCTTTTAAGCCTATAACGGAACATTGCGTTTCGTTCCATCACAGACTAAATAAGCTGCGTTCACAACTTAGGAGAATTCCTCCAAGGCATATAATATTACGTTCCACTCCATGCAAGGGACAGTAGCGAAAATGGAAAACCTTCAATCTCTTTTCGACCAAATAAAAATAGAAATGTCAAAACAAACCGATGACATCATGACACGTATCGATGAAAAATTAGTTCCTTTCAGAGTTGAAATGCAGGAATTAAGGTCAGAAAATGAGAAATTAAAGGAAAAGATAAAAACCTAGAAAAACATAAAAGATCAAATAACCTAATTTTATATGGAGTAAAAGAAACTGAAAAATCGACCGACAATCTCATCGAAATCATTATAAAGAAATTTAAAGACGATCTAAATATTACCATAGAAGACAGAGATATAAATACGATATACAGAATTGGCAAAAACAACATAGAAAATGGGAAGGACAGGCCAATCCTCCTGGCATTTGTAAACTTATGGAAGAAAAACTCAATAATGGCAAATAAAAGGAAACTGAAAAATGTGTATGTGTCTGAAGACTACCCGAAAGAAATCCTCGACATGAGGAAGAAACTACAGCCTAAATTGGAAGAAGAAAGGAAGAAAGGAAATTATGCATACATAAATTATGACAAGTTAGTTATCAAGCAGAGAAACCAGGAATTGAGAAACGCAAAGAGGACCGTCAATCTCGCCCAATGCAAAAGAACACCCCGTAAACAACAAGTGTCAACTAAAACACACCGTCTAAATGCTTTTGATTTAATGAGGCATAGAAGCAACTCTTTGCCTTCCGCTAACTCGCCAACTGATCAGAACGCATAGGACATTGCCATCAGCCACCGGAACAAAACACTAAATAAACAAGAACTTAAAGATAACAGAAACAAAACATTCCCCAACCTGACTTGTCCTCGGGAATCAGACTGCAACCTCCACTAAATACAGAAACAGATAAAGATATAAAACAAACCCTCAAAATTTGCACCTATAATGTAAGATCACTTGCATCAACAGAACGATTCCTTGAATTAACTAATGCTCTAAAACATCAACTGGGATATTCTAGGCCTCGCAGAAACTGAAAGATGGGATGTAGGATCGAAGAATACAACGACCTTATTTTTGCTACATCGGTGAAACCAAAGGTCTACATGGAGTAGGATTTCTGATCAAGAAAAAATATAAAAACAACATTACCAACTTTATAGGAATCTCAGAAAGAGTTGCACTGTTACAAGTAAAATTTGAATGTTTCTCCTTATCAATAATTCAAACATATTCACCGACTGAGAGATCAACGGAAGAAGAAATTGAAGAATTCTACAATGACATTGAATATGCTCACACCAAGACCGAAGGAAAGGTTATAGTCATTGGAGATTTCAATGCTAAAATTGGTTGTCCACAAGCAAACTATTACCCAATAATGGGAAAACATGGTTACGGAGTGCGCAATGAAAGAGGTGAACGTCTCTTAAGCTACGCTTATCAACACAAATTGTCAATAATGAACTCATTTTTTAAAAAGAAGGAGAACCGAAGATGGACATGGTTATCGCCTGACCAAAAAACTAAAAATGAAATAGATTTTATAATGGTAAACGATCATAAGCTTGTAACTAATATTGAAGTACTAAGCAAATTTAATTTCTCTTCCGATCACAGGTTAGTGAGAGCAACACTACGTTTAAGTCGTCCAATAAAGAGCAGAAAAATCTACACAACTCAACCTAAAATCCCCAAGACAGAAGCAGAAATCGAAAATTACATCGAAAATCTGCGTGCACACACAGAATATATAGAAACAGATTGCATTGACACCCAAACATATTACAAAGAGGTATAACGGAAAGCTTAAATGCAAAAACACTACAAAGCCTCATCAACATAATATTTTCTCTGAAGACACAGTCCAACTTATAAAAAAGCGCACGGAACTACTACACACAAAGAATAAAACCAAAGAGATGAAAGAAGAACTTGGTAGAATATACAAAGAGGCTAATAGATCAATCCGTAAGGACTACAACAATCACAGATATGAGATTATTTCAAGAAACATCGAGAATTTTAGAAGTGCCAAAAAAGCCTATAAAGAATTAACTACATTCAAATCATGGATTCAGAAACTTGAGCACAACTCACAAGAAACAAAATCTAGAAGAGATGTAATAAGCCATGCCACAAGCTTTTACAAAAACTTATACAGGAAACAAAATAACACCGAAATGGAAACGCAAGCAACTCACATAAATACGAATGACTGCATCAGACCAATTGAAGACTCCGAAGTTTACGAATATGTCAAAAAGCTGAAGGCTGAGAAGAGTCCCGGACCAGATGGAATATGTAATGAAGCCCTTAAAATAGGAGCACCAATCTTAACCCGCCATTTAACGCAACTATTTAATATGATATTAGACGAAGAAAAAGTACCAACACAATGGTGTACATCGGACATAATTTTGCTCTTCAAAAAAGGAAACCCCTTGGACATAGGGAATTATAGACCCATAAGTCTGATGGCAAGTATATACAAATTATTCTCATCCGTAATACTAAAGAGAATATCCGAAGACATTGATAAACAGCAACCAAAGGAACAAGCGGGATTCAGATCAGGCTTTAGTACAATGGACCACATACAGACATTAGAACAGGTTATAGAAAAGTACAGAGAATACAATAGACCTCTGTATGTGGCCTTCATTGACTACAGCAAAGCTTTTGACAGCATCAGTCACTGTTCAATCTGGAACGCATTACAACAATTAAACATTAATTCTAAATACATCAATATCTTGAAATATATTTATAAAAAAAGCACGAGCAGAATAAAATTAGAAAATAGAGGAGACGAAATAAATATAGAACGAGGCCTCAGGCAAGGAGATCCTCTATCCCCAAAACTGTTTATAGCAGTACTTGAAAATATTTTTCAAAAGCTAGACTGGAAAAATAGAGGAGTGTACATCAACGGATACTATTTAAACCATCTGAGGTTCGCTGATGACATTGTTGTAATAGCTGAAACCGCCAAAGACCTAGAGGAAATGATGACATCACTTGACTGCGAAACCTCCAAAATCGGCCTGGAAATGAATGCAGGTAAAACTAAGATAATAACCAACAATCGTGAACGCCCGATAGCGATAAAAGGCAACAATATAGAATATGTCAGTGAATACATCTACTTGGGCAAACAAATTTCATTTAAAACGTCAAGCAATGAAGAAGAAGTAACAAGAAGAATTAACGCAACTTGGAAGAAATTTTGGGCATTAAGAGAAATCCTCAAAGGGAACTACAACTTGCACATGAAAAAGACAATATTTGATACATGCCTATTACCCTGCTTGCTGTATGGCTGCCAAACTTGGGTATTCACAAACACAATTAAACAAAAAATCAAATGCAGTCAAACAGCAATGGAAAGAAGCATGTTGGGAATTAGAAGAATACATAAAATTAAGAACCAAGTCATTCGTCAAAAAACTAAACTTACAGATGCCCTCAAGCACGCACTCTTATTAAAGTGGAGATGGGCACATCTCACGATACCCAGATAGAAGATGGACCATTGAAGCCACACGATGGAAAGGACCAAAGGGGAAAAGGAATGTCGGTCGACAATTAAGACGGTGGGCTGATGACATAATATACGTCGCAGGAAACGACTGGATGAAGTCAGGCAAGGACAGGGAGTCATGGAAAAGGATGGAGGAGGCCTTTACCCAAACAGGGGTCCATATCTCATAAACAATACTAACATTAATTATAAGTATTTTTTTCTTAATTTTAAGCTATAACCTAACCTAACTAACAATTACAGAAATGTAAAAAGAAAGTGAAGATATGGAATAAATGGCTTTATTATTATTATTATTATTATAAATCTAGTCCAGTTTAATCCTCAGAAGACACAAATTTCCACGTTTACCGCAAAAAGAACCCCTTTGTCGTATCTCCTCAGTGTCAAGGCACTCCCTTGTTGTCTCAGCATCGGCATCGACATATCGAGTGACGTGCAGTTTCGTGGTCACTTGGAAGAGAAGGCCAAATTGGCCTTTAAAAAGCTTGGCGTGCTCAGCAGAGCGGGACAGTATTTCATGACGGCACACCGCCTGCAACTTTACAAGGCGCAGGTTCGGCCCCACATGGAATACTGTTCCCATCTCCGGGCTGGGAATCCCCAGTGCCAGCTCCTTCCACTTGACCGCATCCAGCGCAGAGCGGCTCGAATCGTCGACGACCGCCACCTTACCGATCAACTCGATTCGCTGGCGCTGCGAAGAGATGTTGCATCTCTTTGCATTTTCTTTCGCATTTACCACGGGGAGTAATCTGGGGAATTGTTCGGATTAATCCCAGCCGCCAAATTTCACGAACGCACATCGCAGCAAAATTCCCGATACTATCCACACCATCTGGATGCTTGGCGGTCCACCACTGTACGCTTCACTAGGAGTTTTCTTCCGCGTACGACCTCTCTGTGGAATAATTTACCACCGGCGATTTTTCCGGACCGATACGACTTAGGGACCTTCAAGAAAAGAGCTTACTCTTTTTTAAAAGGCCGGCAACGCACCTGCAAATCCCTTGGTGTTGCAGTTGTTCATGGGCGGCGGTAGTCACTTACCATCAGGTGAGCCGTATACCCGTTTGCTCCCTCTCCTATAAAAAAAAACGTGTTTTGATAAAAAGCTAGTACAAAAAAATTTAAACTTAAAGTAAGAGATAATTAATAGAATCAGACGTTACTTTGGGAAATCCATTATATTAAAGTTGGTAAAAATTACCTTGCGTACATCCGCTCCATAAAATAAAATGATGTTTCTTACCTAGTTTGAAGAGCACCTCCCGCCCTCCCTCAATTGCGTGCACTATCCCACTAATCCCAGCACCACTACTCCCAACACAACTACACTAGGAAAGACACACCACTGACGACAAAACGACACGTGTTTCGCATCTACACGAGGCATCTTCAGGTGATGTAGACTCTGCGGTGGCTGACCGCTAAGTGAGCGGCGAGCCAAAAACAACTGCCATTTATACAGCCCGCTGACGCCACCGCTCCCTACTTAAGTAGCGAGCGACTGCGTCATGCGATAATACTGTCTGTTATTAGAGAGCAGGCTTAAAGATATTTAAGAGAGGTGAGTTAGAAACATTTGTTTGTTCATTCAGCAGTGCAATGTTACTATTATTATTTTTTAATATATCTAACTGTTCCAGCACACACAGTCGCAGCCCTTTATTACATGTATGTAAGACTTTAAAGGAGTGGTCGTTGGCTAGGTTGTGTCCAGTGTCCAAAAGATGTTTAGCAAAATGGGATTTATCGGGATTGCAATTCCTGTACGCGGCTAAATGCTCTTTATAACGTGTCTCGAAGTTGCGACCAGTTTGATCCACGTAAACGGCGTGGCATTTGTCACAAACAAGTTTGTAAACACTCGACTTTTGACGAATATCCAACTTATCTTTATTATTACAGATATTCTTAAGAGAATTGTTTGTTTTGAACGCCACATAAACGCCGCTTTGTCGAAGAGTATTAGCTACTTTTTCTGATGTGGGACCTAAGTAGGTCAAACTGCTCACATATCGACGAACACTTTGAGATTGAACCGCGTACAGAGAGTTGCGAACAACATGCTTTTGTTTCTTTTTAATTAAATTGTTAATGAGATTTTTTGAAAAACCGTTAGAGACCGCTATTTGATAAATTACATTAAGATATTTTAAATAATTTTCTTTACTTAATGAGACAGTGAACAAATGATTAATATAAAAATAAAAAGCGGCTAATTTATGTTGCCACGGATGACACGATGACGCGGGGATGACCGTGTCGGTATGAGTTGACTTTCGATAAATTTGGAAAACATGTGACGAATCTTTTCTTATTATTGTGAAGTCGAGGAAATTAAGGAAACAATCTTGTTCCAATTCAAGTTTAAATTTAATTTTATCGTGAACTCTATTTATTTTATTAAGGAAAACATCCAGTTGTCTCCTTGTGCCAGTCCAGCAAATAATTATGTCGTCTACATATCGATAGTAATATAAGATATTTTGATTGACAACTATATGTTGTTTTTCGAAATTATCCATAAAAATGTCCGCCATAAGGGGACTTAGAAGGGAACCCATAGCTAACCCTTCTTTTTGTATAAAGAAATGGTTATTAAACCGGAAATAGTTTTGTTTCATACAGAGAGAGGTTAAGTTAAGAAGATCATTTGTTTCCCCGGGATGTAGACGTTTATCAAAGAGATCTGCGAGTATACGCAAACAGTCAGGGGATGGGACATTTGTGAAAAGACTATCAACGTCTAAAGATAACAATATGGATTTAGGAGGAATACGAATATCTTTAATTTTGGAAATGAGATCTAAGCTATTTTTTAGGCTGTAAGTGGGGTTGAATCCAGATTTCTCTCGAAGGAGGAAGTTTAATTTTTTAGCAAGGAAAAAAGCTGGTGCACCTATATATGAGACAACTGGATGAATAGGAACATGTTCTTTATGTATTTTAAGTAACCCAAAATGGGTGCTTGAGGATTCATTGGAACAAGACTGCTCCGAGACAAGTTGTGATCGGGAAAAACATATGATGACTGTTGTATACATAGCTTAACATCCGAAGTAAACTTTTTGGTTGGGTCAGACTCCAATAGCTCAAAGTCATCACCTTGGATAACATCGTTAACCTTCCGGCTGTACCTGCTACTCTTCATAATGACAACAGTATTGCCCTTATCGGCTTTAGTAACAATAAGGTCGTTTTCCTTTACTCTCTGCTTTAGTGACTTAAAAACATGAAACTCAAGATTGAAATGAGAAGACGCGGGCACAGCCGGAATTTTATTAGCTACCAAACCTTTAATGATGTTATCTTTCTTCCCGATCACAACGAGTCTTAAGATAATAGGTCTCTTCTTGTTCGAGTTGCAAGGATCGGGTGTTTCCAATGCTCCAGCACCGACCTCTTCGTCCGAATAGAAAGGATTGGTCGACCTGTAAATACACAGTCTTATTAACATAAATCTACCAAATGAATAGTAAATTAAATAGAATAATTAATATATTAATAAACTAAGAAAAGGCTAGAGGCGTAACGCAGCAAAATTGAGATACGTGACATTTTTATCAAAAAAATAAATTAATATAATAATAGTTAACCAAGTTTTTACCAACCAGGCTTGGAATCGAACCTAAACAAAGTCGTCGATCGAAAAAGATCATAAAAACAAGATAAAATAATAGTAATAAAAACTTGGAGAAATAAATACATACTTGCTAATACGGCTTCCACTGTCACTAAAATTCAATAATAATTTATTTGCACTTGTCACTGCGAGATTGAAAGGAATACAATAAAACGTGGGGCACTGATGGAATAATTTATACACCCAAATTATAAATATTTGATCACATAGGTGCGCATGGATTTTAAATTAAATTTCAATAATTGTTATTCTAGGCTGCATAGACTTTATGATTACAGTACATAGAGCCTATTATTCACATTTGATATTTAATTTTTCAACTTTAGTATACAGTCAACTCTGGATAATTTAAAGCTCAAGGGACCAGAGAAAAATTCAAATTACCAAGAGTTCAAAATAACAGGAGTTCAGATAACCAAGAGGGAGGGAGGAAAAAAATCAAGTAAATAAGAGTTTGATCAAAATTCGTGATTTATTATTTTAAACATTTGTACAATTGAAAAGAAGTCCGTGTTTTTCTGTTGATTGAGCGACTTCAGTCTATCATAGTCCAATGAATTTTCGATAGTGGTGAGAGTTGCGAAGAAATCGTTACTTGTGTCGGTTCTGAGGGCGTAGTAGCGTAGATTAGTAAGAGATCTCTTTGCCTCGCCCAATGTAACTGGAATTGGCGATTGTTCTTCTTCGTTTTCTTCCTCGTCCTCATTCAGAGGGAGGGACTCACTCATATCTCATTTATGTTAACAATCGACAGGTCTGTACATGTATGTAAACAAACGACAGGTCTGTGCATGATAAACGCTTCAAATTATCGAGAGTAGGGGAGCCCAGACTTCAAATTATTGCATGTTGGTGGGCAAGATACTATTCCTTCAATTTCAAATTACCGAGGTACTAATTAATGTTGATTTTATTAAATTTATCGAGTATTTTTCAAGGGACCGGGTTTTTTTAATTATCGAGAGATTCAAATTAGCGAGTGTCAAATTATCGAGAGTTGACTGTATGTGCTGCCTAAAGTTCCCAGTAAGGGTGTAATAGAAACGCGGCGTCGCATAGTCGTGCCATTTGAGACCAAATTCTATAAAGATGAGCTATGCTACAGAAATAAGCTATGACGTTGCTTATATTGGTTTCTATTGATACTGAATGCAAATTTTTAGGTAAACCAAATAACATTGAACTCCAAGCAATATATAGTAATATTGTCAGAGCTCATCACAATATGGATTCACTTATGATGTTCAGTATAAAATGAATTAAGACCTACATCGCGCTATCAAAGTTTTTCATTCTTTTAGTGTATAAGGATTGTAAGCTAAACTACTGTTAGACTGGTCATGTGTAAGATGTTTTGGTTGAACTGGCCCGATTCACTAACGCTCTCATACTTGTTCCATTGTCAACCATGTCCGTATGTTCTCTTGTTCTAATTAGGGATTGGGCAACCCGAAAGCAACTTTAGACATAATCACATGGGCTAACTACCATCCTACTTACCTACCAACGATATAACTAACCAAGTACCAAATAATAAATATCACATCAATTTAAGCGTTGAGGAAATGTCACAACAAAGTATCACATGCCACTGTACTACTTTATCAAGTAAAAGACATCTCCCATAATGCACGAAGGTTTTGTTTTTATTTTTTATACGATTCACAATCAATAATTGTAACTGTCGTGTATTAGCTATCTGTCTGATGAGGTGTAACATCGCTCAGTAAACAATATTATAAGATTTCTGCAGTTCGAGCCGTCATATCGGGTAATTAATAGTTGGTGTTCGAATACATAAATGTCAGTTATTAAATTTTAATTAAGCACCTAGCTTGGTACCTATTAATATAGGTATTACCTAACTTGGTAACTATTGATTAGGTACTTATTAATAAATTGAACCGATTGACTGATATTTTAATGGCTTTCAGGGGTATAAATTTGGATCGGTCTGCCTGTCAGATTAAGGAGCAGAGCATCGCTCAGTAAATCGCATCGCAGCAGCGAACGGCATACCGACAGAAACCCAGTAACAATTCTTCTTATAACTTTTTAAAACTATATTTTAAAAATATAAATTTTAATAGCTTACCTTGACCGCACGTTGGCTTGAATTTTCCAAAGTTTTTCTTAAAACGTGATCCTGCCTAGATAGTAGACATAAAATTATATATAAATAAGAAAATAAAGTGGATATTAACATGTTACCAACTTATGGCCGGAGCGTTTGGCTTAAGATTTAATTTGGCTTATGTATAACAGTTTGTCTTTAAAAAATTTTTGTACCCAAGCAACCCAAGGAAAATGATAGAGCTATATTACGACTTTAGCACGAATGGGTTTGCACGATGTTTTTAGATGTATTATTCTATTGGCACGGCCAAGGAAGGACCACACAGAATACCTGTGATGCTTATGTGGTCTCTTTTGTATGATATTTGACGAGAAATTTTTATTAAAAACGTGGCAACTCAAAAATAAGTTCTTGCAAATGAAGTTACATTGTGCATGCCGAAGATTTAGGATATACGCAGTATAACAGAATATCCTTAGTATTTTTGTTTTTATATAATGTAGCTAACTTTCATGTCAATAAGCTAGTTGATTATTATATTTATGAAACGTTGTCAAAAATGCAAATAGGCTGGTACCTGCTATTTTCAATCCGATTGCCAAACGAGGATGGGACAATACCCAGCAATGAACTGTCTTGTACAGTTTTGCGCAGTGTGAAAGAAAAATTACTAAAATAATGCATATAAATTTACCTTTGATGACGTATAAATAATGTAGTATCCTTTCTTGGGGATTTCTCTCGTGAACTCGTCGCAGTATGTAGTGTTGCAAACACATATTACTGACTGTCCGTCGATCTGTCTCGGCGCACAGGTTTTCTCATTTGCTCCACATCGACCTTTAATCAGAGAAAGAGTTATCTTTATATTTAAAATTCTTCTGTACATGTGTTTATCACTGAACTCCTACTAAACGGCTGGACCTACTTTGTCGAAACTTTTATGTCAACTGTGTATATTTGAGTGGGTCCTTGGATCCAGAATCATCACAGATCGCTAGTATATAACATATTAGCTTTTACCCACACGCTTTGCCGGGCCTATAATATATACTCTTACGTATCGATGTAAGCCCATGGGGGTTTTCCTCGCAGATGTGTCACTGCTTCCCAGCACCCGATGAATGCAGGTGTCTCGTGTTGTGATCGTGGACTTGTGAAGGTCTTAATTGTGATGATGATAATGATAATGATCAGTGTATCTACAGGTAAACTGATAAAAACAAGCAATATTAAATATTGGTAAGGACGATTTACACTATTTCTCCTTTTATGGCACCAAATCCCACCTTCCTTTTTTATATTAACGTTGTCAAAATGTTCACACTTATCTCTTAGGTTTGATAAATGTAGCGCAGTGATTTCTAGTTGTTCTAAATAAATAAATAAGTAAATAAAATATCATTACCGAATATTAAGCAAATCTTTTATAGAATGTTCTATTAATAGACCATGACCATGTTCAGCGGTAGATTGGTTAGGATGGATAAAGGAAAATTGGATATTCATAACCTCATCTCGTTCCGTAGATATTGGTGGTGAAATATATTTGTTGCCTTGGAGTCCATCTGGGTAGATACCACCGTCTTATCTATTTATGCCGCCAATTACCAGTACTTACACTGCTGTGCTCCCTTCTGAAGGGTATGGAAAGCCAGTAAGCTGTTAGGCATTCCATCGTAGTCATCAGAGGTGACAACACATCTTCTTCATCAGCCTTCTTTGTTTAAGTTGGTTGCAGTTTTCCATAGGCTGTAGTAGCCTCATACCATCAGGTGGACTATAAGTTCATTTAGCACTTCAGTTTAAAAAAGGTGTTATAAGAGGTCGACTGCGGAAAATTTTAGAAAGGCCTCACATCAGATGGCCTAAAATGACAGTTGCTCCACTGTAGTACCAGTAGTACATAAGAGAGCTTTGTACGTCTCTGTACACTAAAGGTAAACAACAATGATGCCAGAAAATTATTTATATATATTTTTTTATTTAATAAAATACTTGCAATGCTATAAACGTTACTAATATTCCTTTTAACTACTCCAGGTAAGATAAGAACGATTGTGTTAAGACTGGTTCATGACCATAGTCTAATGACGGATTCGAACTCACAACCTTATTTATAATATTTAATTATAATTTTTTTTTCTCATTTCTCAGACGTGCAGATTTCCTCATGATGTTTTCCTTCACCGCCGAGCATGTGGTAAATTACAATTGCAATTAACAATTTCATTGGTGCCGGCAGGGATAGAACCCGGATTTCTCGCGTACTGTGAAGTTTACAGGGAGCGCTTAGCCCCTGAGCTACCACGGCTCTTTTTCCGAACCTTTAGAAAGCAGTTATTAGATTTAAAAAAAACATCATGAATAAGATGTGAAAGGTATAACTAAAAATTGTCCCTTAAAAGTTTTCAAAATTTTAAATGTCTTACTAAGATGGACTATTGATAGGCTGTAATAATGATATAGATGATGACGATGATAATGATTATGTTACATAAATGTGCTTCGGCTAAGTTGTGTCACACATGGGTACTATCGCAAAAGTATTGAAAAACAGACTTCACAATTCTTAAGTTTCAAAATACTTCATGGATATAATTTCGATTAATAAAAAAGCCTCAACCGGCTAGAGAGCGTGGACGTGGTATCTAAGAAACTATTACAAACATACAGCATTTATGGGATTATAAAAATGATAAGGTTTCACTATTAGTTTCAAATATCAAATGAAGCCATTGCCACTTGGTATCATAGTGGTGAATTACTTGTGTGATAAAGAAACTCGACATAATTACTCAAGTTCTTATCAGTCAATATTTAGTTTTCTAAACGAGTTTTGAATGTTTTGTACCTAATTTAAACTTAGCTTACATTAATGTTAATTAGGTGCAATTATCGCTTGACTGTGAAGTAAAGCGATAATTGCACCTAATTATAATTATAACCTCAATTTTAAACCAACAACCGAAAAAAGCATAGAAAATTTCACTTTTACGAAAAGAAAAAACTGACTTCAAAAATTTAAAAGAAAATAATTTCCACATAATAGCTTCTGGAGTCGGTGCTAAGACATAGTGTATCGAAGAATAAAAACACCGACTTCAGAAGCTAATACGTGGTAATTATTTATTGTTTTTAGTTTTTGAATTCGGTTTTTACTTTTTTCTTATTAGTTTAAATATTTTACCCTATTGAGTGGTATAAGTAATATCACGTGTTCAAGATAACGACTAGAATGCTGACGAAATAGTTTGAAACCTTCGTCCCCTATTTTCCATCCATAGAGATGAAATTTTTTCTTCAAATTAATATGGAAGCACCCGTGAACTATAACTTAATAAATAAAAAAGGAATCATTTCAATCTATTTAGCCGTTTCCGAGAAATTGTTGAACACAAAATATGCGTCGAATATAAAACCCCCTCGTTTTTTGAACTGGATTAAAAAAGTAAATTAAAAATGAGTTAGTCGTATTTTTGTATATAATTTAATTTAGCAATTGTTGTAATGTCATAGATACTATTTACTTTATATTATAAGTCCTGTATACTTTTTTTTTTAAATGTTACCCCCACACTAGGATTTTCTCCTGTATCGTGGAGGCAGTTTACAAACATAAATTGCGCAAGGACAAACGTAACAATTATTTGCAGGCCATATAAATACTTGTTCCGTGCGGGATTCGAATCGGCGAATATTGTTTATTTACTAAATTACTTTCTTAGAAGCCAAACTAATGTTATGTCATAGGATACTATTTACTGTATGTTATAAGACCTGTATACTTTATAAATCATATTGTTTACTTCCTTAGAAGCCACACTAATTCGATTGTAATATTATATGCTAATATTTATAGTTTACCATAAGTTAACCATAACACCAAGAACAATGTTGTTCTCTTATGTTTACCCTACCTCCTAGCTTCCTGCACTATTTAAACCAAATCTTTCGATCCCTCGACATAATTCCATTCCCAAGTTCTCTGTATCAACTACTATATTTTAAGTTAGTTTAAAAGTATTAAATAAATTTATTTTTAAAGAGTTTTTGTCTCTGCCACATAACAAATTTGGGGCAGTCGGTAGGATCTTGCGTGATTCATTCGCTTAAATTGCGTAAAGACGAAGTAAAAACGTACCAAATTCGACGGGACAGCATCGACACAATTTAAAAATACGTCTACACAAACTAGCCACTTAGTTACTACACATCACTCAGTACTCACAAATTCTAGTTCTCAAACGGAAACCTACGAACAGGGTAGCCAGCCCCAAACCCTTGGTTTTCCAAAGCTTATTATTCCTTCTACATCCACTGACTCTGTTATTACTATTTCTACTACATCCACTGACTCTTTCAAAACCACTGCACCTACTATATCCACTTATTCTTTCAAGACCACTGCACTTACTATATCCACTGATTCCATCAAGACCACTGCACCTACTACATCCACTTCTTCCACTGTTTCCAATAAACCACTTTTGAAATCAAAACCTAAAACTAAAAAGCCTAAATCAAAACTTCCTAAATCCAAATCTAATACAAAATATTTTGCCATATCCGCCTTAAATGATGTACCACCCGATAACTTCTTACACTACACTTTTCATATAGAAGGCAAACCAGTCACATTTCTCATAGACACCGGAGCAGGGATCTCGGTTATAAAAAAGGATAAAATAGGTTCTTCACCCTTTAATAAATTAAACAGCGTGTCAATCGTAGGCATTTCCGGTAGCCAAAATTCAATTATAACCTCAGGCACCACCGACATATCTCTAGATTATTTACCTAAATATCGTTTCCATGTCGCCTCCTTATCAGTCAATATTTAGTTTTCTAAACGAGTTTTGAATGTTTTGTACCTAATTTAAACTTAGCTTACATTAATGTTAATTAGGTGCAATTATCGCTTGACTGTGAAGTAAAGCGATAATTGCACCTAATTATAATTATAACCTCAATTTTAAACCAACAACCGAAAAAAGCATAGAAAATTTTACTTTTACGAAAAGAAAAAAACTGACTTCAAAAATTTAAAAGAAAATAATTTCCCATAATAGCTTCTGGAGTCGGTGCTAAGACATAGTGTATCGAAGATTAAAAACACCGACTTCAGAAGCTAATACGTGGTAATTATTTATTGTTTTTAGTTTTTGAATTCGGTTTTTACTTTTTTCTTATTAGTTTAAATATTTTACCCTATAAATATTTAAACTAATAAGAAATTTTATTATATTAAATATACCCGATTAGAATGCCGTGAAAATAGTTTGAAATCTTCGTCCCCTATTTTCCATCCATAGAGATGAAATTTGTTCTTCAAATTCATATGGAACCACCCGTGAACTATAACTTAATAAATAAAAAAGGAATCATTTCAATCTACTCGTATTTAGCCGTTTCCGAGAAATTGTTGAACACAAAAATATGCGTCGAATATAAAACCCCCTCGTTTTTTGAACTGGATTAAAAAAGTAAATTAAAAATGAGTAAGTCGTATTTTTGTATATAATTTAATTTAGCAATTATTGTAATGTCATAGATACTATTTACTTTATATTATAAGTCCTGTATACTTTTTTTTTTAGAAAAAATGTTACCCCCATGTGTATCGTGGAGGCAGTTTACAAACATAAATTGCACAAGGACAAACATAACAATTATTTGCAGGCCATACAAATACTTGTTCCGTGCGGGATTCGAACCCGCGAATATTGTTTATTTACAAAATTACTTTCTATACTATTTACTTTATGTTATAAGACCTGTATACTTTATAAATCATATTGTTTACTTCCTTAGAAGCCACACTAATTCGATTGTAATATTATATGCTAATGTTTATATTTGTTTATATATTTACCATAAGTTAACCATAACACCAAGAACAATGTTGTTCCCCTATGTTTACCCTACCTCCTAGCTTCCTACACTATTTAAACCAAATCATTCTATCCCTCAAGATAATTCCATTCCCAAGTTCTCTGTATCAACTACCATATTTTAAGTTAGTTTAAAAGTATTAAATAAATTTATTTTCAAAGAGTTTTTGTCTCTGCCACATAACAAATTTGGCGCAGTCGGTAGGATCTTGCGTGATTCATTCGCTTAAATTGAGTAAAGACGAAGTAAAAACGTACCAAATTCGACGGGACAGCATCGCCCAACAAGAAGACAACGTACGGTAGCTGAAGGCTTTTGAAAAACTTCGCCGAACCGTGCAGCTCCACATTTTGTTGTTACTGTGGTAAGTGGCTAAACTTGTTTGTTCGAATTACTATTTTTCCATTTTACCAAAATATTTTCCTACATCTACCACCTCATTTACATTCATTTTTTTTAATATAAGTAATCTTACTATTCTATTATATACTACTATATTATACTATTCTATTATATCAATTATTCATTGCCTGTGTAAAACAATCTCAAAAGAACCCTAAAATGGCCTTAGACATCACCACATTACTTAAATTAATTCCCTCATTCGACACAGATAATAACGACCAAGTGTACAGATTTGTTAGGTCATGCAATTTAGCTTTCGACTTAAGTTCAGCGGACGAGAAGTCAGTACTTTTAGTATACGCGTTAAACAATATCACTGGTTCGAGTGCGGCAGACGTTTACAGTAAAGAACATACCTCATGGACCGGCTTAAGAAAATTCCTTATTGAAAAATTATTTAACGTTAAAACCATAGTACACCTTAACCTAGAACTGCAATCCATGTTCCAAAAACCTACAGAAACCGAATATTTTCACAGAGTCGACCTTTGTCGCTCTAAAATAATTGAAAAGTTAAACGCTGCAATATGCGATAAGACGTTATTAGGTCGCTTAGCGACAACGGAGGAAACGGCTCTTAACGTTTATATTAATGGCATTAGCAATGTTAAGAACAAAAGAATTTCCTAGTCTTTGCGAAGAAGGCCGATTCACACTTCAAGAAGATAAAATTCGTGCAATGAACAAAGCTAGGCAATCTTTATTTAAACTGAACACAACGCGTCCACCAACTTTTACAAAAGCACCATACCATAACCATAATTATAATAATAATAATACAAATAAGCCTATGAGTCGAACTCATCTACCGTTTACACACACCATGTACAATAACGCAAACACACCACAACAAATTACGAAACTATGTAGCTATTGTAAAAATATTGGGCATAATATTACAGAATGCCGTAAAAGAGCTTACAATAACAATTTAAGAAATAATCAAACCCAACGCGCCCATCCTGCGCCTCCTATCCCAGTTAACCATTTAAACTACCAAGCGACCAACGAGACGAGCAACTCGTTGGAAATCGCTTCAGTATCCTGCTCACCGATCCCGACTCAGGATATGGAGAAACTACAAATATAAATTCTAGCAAAGCGAATCCTATTTCTCGAAGGCGTCCTCAACCGCCAAACCATTGAGATCACACTACACAAACAAACAATGTACCTTCCAAATCACCGCTTAAGTATCAGACACAATTGAAAAATGCGTCTACACAAACTAGCGACTTAGTTACTACACATCACTCAGTACTCACAAATTCTAGTTCTCAAACGGAAACCTATGAACAGGGTAGCCAGCCCCAAACCCTTGGTTTTCCAAAGCTTATTATTCCTTCTAAATCCACTGACTCTATTATTACTATTTCTATTACATCCACTGACTCTTTCAAGACCGCTGCACCCACTATATCCACTGATTCTTTCAAGACCACTGCACCTACTATATCCACTGATTCCATCAAGACCACTGCACCTACTGCATCCACTTCTTCCACTGTTTCCAATAAACCACGTTTGAAATCAAAACCAAAACTAAAAAGCCTAAATCAAAACTTCCTAAATCCAAATCTAATACAAAATCTTTTGCCATATTCACCTTAAATGATGTACCACCCGATAACCTTTTACACTGCACTTTTCATATAGAAGGCAAACCAGTCACATTTCTCATAGACACTGAAGCAGAGATCTTGGTTATAAAAAGAATAAAATAAGTTCTTCACCCTTAAATAAATTAAACATCGTGTGAATCGTAGGCATTTCCGGTAGCCAAAATTCAATTATAACCTCAGGCACCACCGACATATCTCTAGATTATTTACCTAAATATCGTTTCCATGTCACCTCCCTTAACATTAAAGCAGACGGTATACTAGGTAACGATTTTATGATAAAGAATAATTGCAACATTTACATTCAATCCAAAACTATGAGAATACGTGAGAGATCCTACAAATTACATTATTTGAACGAAAATCTTCAAAATATAATCGACTCTAATAACCAATTCCTTTCTAGCCGCTCTGAGAGTGTAATTATGTGTAGAACAAGCAATATTAATTCCGGGACAGCAATAGTCAAAAAAAAATAGATAACGGTATTTTTATTTCCAATGCATTAGTCGAAGTCAAAAACAACTCATTTATTATCACTTGTGTAAATACAAACAAATCCGACAAAGTAATTATCATTCCAAACATCGAAGTTCTCCTTACCAACCAAATCAACAAACAAACAACATTCATAACCACTTAATTAATAGACAAAACCAAGTGCTCACCCTTATTAGACGCGAACATTTGAACAAAGAAGAGTCGAACTCATTAGATAAAATTGTTTCCAAATATCCCGACATATTTTTCATCGAAGGCGACTCACTTACATTTAGCAATCATACAAAACACCAAATACCTACCACTATTGACATTCCAATTCACACAAAAACCTATCGCTTTCCTCAAGTACACGAACAAGAAGTAAAATCACAAGTCCAAAAAATGTTACACCAAGACATTATCAGACCTAGCACATCTCCTTAGAGTAGCCCCATCTGGGTTGTTCCTAAAAAACTAGATGCATCTGGGAAACAGAAATGGCGATTAGTTATTGATTACCGCAAGTTAAATGAAGTCACAGTAGGAGACAGTTATCCTCTTCCCAACATCACAGACATTCTAGACAAATTAGGTCATTCTCAATATTTTACCACATTGGATCTCGCCTCAGGTTTTCATCAGTTAGAAGTAGATCAAAAAGATATTCCTAAAACAGCTTTTAGCACTCCATACGATCATTACGAATATAAAAGAATGCCATTTGGCCTGAAAAACGCGCCAGCGATGTTTCAGCGTAATGAATTCCGTTTTGTGTAGCTTACAAGGTGAAAGATGTTTCGTTTACCTCGACGACATAGTAGAATTTGCTTCTAGCCTTCAATAACATGAACAAAAACTTGAAAAAGTTTTCTCTAGACTTAGAAAATATGAAATAAAAATCCAACCATACAAATGTGAATTTCTTAGACGCAAAGTTGCTTATCTTGGCCATATCATTTCCAACGAAGGCGTTAAGCCGAACCCCGATAAAATACGGGCAGTTCAAGAATTCTTTATTCCTAAATCGTGTAAAGATATAAAATCATTTCTAGGTCTTACAGGATACTACCGTCGGTTTATTCCTAACTTCGGTAAACTCACTAAACCTTTAACTAGCCATCTTGAAAAGGACACTGCTTTCATATGGGGCGAAACCCAACAACAACCCTTCAATGAATGTAAACATCTTCTTACTAACCCTCCAATCTTACAATATCCTAACTTCACAAAGGAATTCATACTAACCACAGACACTTCGATAAACGCCTTAGGTGCTGTGCTATCGCAAGGCAAAATAGGTAACGACTTGCCTATAGCATATGCATCTCGAACACTCAATAAAGCTGAAGCCAACTATTCCACTATCGAAAGAGAGTTATTAGCTATCGTTTGGGCCGTCAAACATTTTAGACCCTATTTGTTTGGTAGGAAATTTAAAATTGTAACTGACCACAAACCGTTTACATGGCTTTTCTCGATAAAAGACCCTGGTAGTCGGTTAGTTCGTTGGCGACTTAAACTCGAAGAGTACGAATACGAAATAGTATATAAGGCAGGTAAATACAATACTAATGCAGACGCTCTCTCACGCCCACCAATTCTCCACACGAACATATATAATCCAACAAATAGCGACAAAAACACACATCTTGACTCAAACACTTCAGAAGACTATTTACAACTAAACTTTCAACACTACTTAGAAATCAACCCTCACACATTTAATACTCCATATCTCCACATTTCACCAGACTGCCTCTTAAACGAACGTCACAAAAACATTCTTATCCCACTCTTGTCAACTTTCCGATAAAAATACCCTTTTCAACCAAGCAATTTCCACTTGCTCTCAAGTGGACCCATATTTAAATAAACCAAAAATACTTTACGAAACCGATTTATTAGTTTCGGATAAGAAACAAAATATTATATTTGACTGTTCGAGACCCACTCACTTCGATCCTTGGGATTCTGAAAGCTATTTTAAAATATTACTCTCTTGCCTACACAACCATAAATTAAAATTTACACTTTATATTCCAAATCTAAAAAACGACCCCACTTGTAAACTTAAAGGAAACGAACAGTTACATCACAGCTTATTTAGCAGACATTTACGAATGCAAAATCACCATATGTGAAAATAAAGTTAAAACTCCAGCTCCAGAAGAGATAGCATCAATCCTGAAAACCTTCCATGATGATTCCCTATCAGGACATCGTGGCATTATCGAAACAACACACAAAATACGATCTGAATATTTCTGGAAAGGAATGACAGAAACTATTAAAAATTATATAGATAATTGCCAAACATGTCAATGAAACAAAATTCAATGTAAAACATATAAAGCCCTCATGGTTATTAGTTCTTTTTCTACTGAACCTTTTGAACGCGTAACTATTGACTTAGTTTCTTATTCAGACATAACTAATGACTTTAATAAATATATACTCACATTACAAGATGACTTAACTCGTTTTGTTCAAGCATACCCCATTCAAGACAAACAAGCAACTACAGTAGCCAAATCTCTTTTAATTTTCTGTCAACATTACGGTGTACCTAAACGTTTCCATTCCGATCAAGGTACAGAATTTCTAAATAGCGTGATCAAACAATTGATGAAATTACTAGGATCCAACCACACAGTTAGCACCGCATATCATCCTCAAACTAACGGTTCATAAGAACGATTGCACGCAATATTACGCAATCACATCCGAATGTACCACAAACGTAATCAATCTAATTGGGATCAAATTGTGCCATTTGCCGTTATGTGCCATAACACATCAATTAATCAGTCCACAAAATTTACACCTCATGAATTACTCTTTGGTTACAAACCTCGTTCTCTATATTCTTTAAAAGCAAACGACGACTACACAACTCATGATTACCTACGAGATTTAAACGAAAGACTCAAGGTATCACGGGACATAGCCCGCCAAAATGTAGAGTCAATGAAAGAAAAGGCAAAAGAGCGATACGACAGCAATATTAAAAATATAGCCAAATTTAACGTAGAAGATAAAGTTATGCTTAAAGTCCCTAATCCAAACAACTTAAATAGCCTATGGGACGGGCCTCATGTTATTGTTAGAATAGGTTTTACTGACTTCATTCAGTAATCATAACATTTTATTCTAAGACTAAATCGTAATTATTCATAAATATTTAACTTTAAATCTATTTCAGGGTGGCTTGAATAATGGCACATCCTAATAAAACCCTTAGTTTAATTGAAAATCTTTTATATCTGATAAAAAACTCATACATTAATTTTACTATTTGTTTTTTTTTAAATTATTTTATACAAAGTTTATCTATTTTCTAAGAATTATTATATAACTAAATTTAAAAGAAGTTAAAACAATTAACTAGATTTATTTTAATTTTCAGTTACTCCACAACTTTTGTTGATGGGGATACTCACATAAATCCTATTCCTTCTAATTCTGGACTCTATTTCGAAAACAATGGTGAAATATTAATTTCTGAAAATTCCTGGAAATTTATCGTATATCGTAATCTTGAACCTTTATTCCTAACTCGCAACTCTATCAAACGACTTATAAATAACTATCAATCTTTCATTACCACATTCAAATTTACCTAACGTTATAACTACTACTTCATTTATAAAAATAAACATAGACAGAATAGATTCTAGACTCGACGAACTTAATTCTTACACTGACAACAAGCGATCCAAACGCGAAATACTAGACGGCTTAGGTTCAATTTTGAAATGGCTCATTGGTGTTCCAGACGCAAAAGATGCCAAACATTATAAAGAATGTATTGAACAGTTAGAGAAACAGCAAATATCTACTAATGATATCTTAAAACAACAATTACAAATTATTTCTTCAACGATCACGAATTTTAATGAAACATTACATAAAATCTCTTATGATGAATACGTTATTAACGAAGATATTAGAAAAATAAATATATACTTTACCTCAACAAACAAACTTATATTTAATTTAACTATTCTTGAAGAAATATCCACCGTTTCAATTCAAATTCTAGAAGCTATAGTTTCTTTGGAATGAGATATCGATGATGTCATTACAAGCATACTTTTCATTAAATCAAATGTAATTCACCCTTCTATAATATCCACTATGCGCCTATACAAAGAATTACTGTCTTCTAATCCCGCTAGGTGCAATAAAAACTTAGTTGCCCCAATAGCATTACCTAATTTACACAAAATACTTGAATCTGCCTCTATTACTTCCTATATTTATATGAATAAAATTATATATATCTTAGAATTCCCTTCAGTAAAAAACGAAAAATTTACATTATACCATTTATATTCTATCCCTATTCTACATCCTGACTCTTCCTTATATTCTACTATCCTTCCCGAACAAACATATCTTGCCATGAGTACCACTAGACAGCAATACGTCATCATGAGCTCACTGGACAAATGCAAAGACTTTGCAACGGAATCCAAAGTCTGCAAAGATCTTCTCATCTACAACATCAACACCAGACCCATATGCGGAGTTGTCATCTTAATAACGAGGAGTCAACAAGTTCCTGAAGTTTGTGATGTAACTACGTTTTCTGCACACATCAACACTTTCCAAGCTCTTAGAAACAACAACTGGATCTACATACTCCAACGCAAGACTCCGTAAAGCAAAACGACTCATGGCGAAATCTCTGGAGCAGGTATCATCACTCTAGAACAAGGATGTAAAATGTACACCGCGTTTGTTACACTCCTAGCGGAGGACACAAAATCGATCAACATCAGCCATCCTTTTATCTATATGGATATTGAACACATTTGCGTCCCAGATGAAATTAAGCTGCAACAACCAGAACTTGCACCAATCCAGCTAAACAACATTCAACTCGACTCTCTTAACTCGGTTAGAGAACAAATAAAAACTCACACAAAATTGCTTGTAGATAATAAACCTACATTCTTAGAAAAACATGTAACAAAATTTTCCATATTAAGTACGATTAACTGGCATCATTATGCTAACATATTTTTGTTATAAATGTTATAAACGCTTGCCATGGAATAACATACCTACAAATCCACATGGTAACTGTATACAAATTTTTAATAATTGCTTTGACCGTTCTCGTTGCCGACAACACGTTGAGATTCCCATATCATCACTAAACACCACTGCTACAACATCCTGTATATCAGAAGAAGAAGACGAAGCTGCTGACTACACTCAAAAATCGAGCAAAACCGCTCAATCTTTGTTCTAAGGGGGGAGGTGTTATGTCATAGATACTATTTACTTTATATTATAAGTCCTGTTTACTTTATATTGTTTATTTACTAACTTACTTTCTTAGAAACCAAACTAATGTTATGTCATAGGATACTATTTACCTTATGTTATAAGACCTGTATACTTTATAAATCATATTGTTTACTTCCTTAGAAGCCACACTAATTCGATTGTAATATTATATGCTAATGTTTATAGTTTACCATAAGTTAACCATAACACCAAGAACAATGTTGTTCCCTTATGTTTACCCCTACCTCCTAGCTTCCTTCACTATTTAAACCAAATCTTTCGATCCTTCAACATAATTCCATTCCCAAGTTCTCTGTATCAACTACTATATTTTAAGTTAGATTAAAAGTATTAAATAAATTTATTTTTAAAGAGTTTTTGTCTCTGCCACATAACATTATATACATCGCGATCGATCCGATTTTGTCTTTCATTATGTTTGTGAGAGATCGTTAAATGTATAGTGGCAGTGCAAGCATATCCACTACCTCATATCGTCCTGTGGGTGTCGTAAGAGGCGACAGAGGGAAATTGAGACAAGAGATGGACAGCAGCATCTTCCTCATAACCAATTTAAATTATAAAATTAAACTATAAAAAACTGCGGTTACCAATTCGCCTGCCAAGCGTGGCAACTCTGGTAAAATCCCTTCCATGAGACAATCTATGGGGGAGGCATACGTTCAGCAGTGGACTTTTATAGGCTGTAATGGATGGAGATGGATGGATCTTTATAATACTCAATGGTGCTTCTGATTAATTGCAATTTTAAGTGGTTATTTACCTTTGAGGTTTAATGTACGTAATGAATATTACTTTAATGTTATTTACCATTTAAGTGGTGGTGAAGATAAACATTGTGAGGCAACGAGCATATCTGAAAAATTGATGAACAAATGATGTATTTGCATGATTTGTGAATACACCGACAAACAAACAAAAATCACTTATTTTGCTTCACTATCATTCACATAGTCGCCTGGACCTTTTTTCCAAAAATATTACAAATGCTAATACAACCTTTCCATTTATAATTCATTCATATGTACATTCGTTAAAGCCTTTTGAAACTCCACTGATGAACATAGGCCATGCCCATAGATTGCCTCATAAGGGGGATTATTGACATATGGCAACTGCAATTTTTTGACGTGGTAGAGACACATTGCAGCTATATTGTGGTTGTAGCATAAATAGGTCGGCTCGACTGGGGCAGGACCACAAACAAAATACTAGATTATAATTGCAGCTTTATACTTCCGTGTTTCGTATTATGAGTGTAGAGAACCGGAGACCCTTTTTACTGGAAACGAGGCGTTCTATTTTAGTCCTCAGGGGTGAATTCTCTTATCTCGCCACTACACGGAATGTATTAGTCTAGATTAAAGGGTATATGTACGGAAGGGTGTTTGTACGGACAAATAAATTAACATTCAAGTAAGTAAACACAAATATTTTCGTTTTAAATACAAGGTGAACTTTAAATATTGTTTAAGGCTGAGAAAATGTTCCACATTAATTTATTTCTTCATTGACGGCAACAATCTTTTTTCCAGTATATTTTAACATATTTCTAAACTTAAAGGTAAATTATACATATAAATAAAATTGTAGTATCTGTCTGTAATATTGAAATAACTGACTTTTATTAAGCTCATGGCTTTATTTGTATGCTATTAAGACGTAAATAACCATTTTTAAAACTTTTGTCTGTCTTTCTAATCTTCCGGGCTAGTTTTCGAAATGATTGAAACGATTTTTTGTGATGAGACTTTACCAATAGATAGAGAACAATGCCAGGAGGAATCTAGGCAATATTTTATCCAGAAAACGTGAAGATTTTATTGTGCAAAACTAAAATTGATAAAACAAATCGTCTTTGAAAATCTTAAATCTAAATAAAGCTACATTAATAGATCCTACCCAAGCAAAGCCGGAGTGGGTCGCTAGTTGCAAATAAAATATGATAAGTAATTTTAAATGTAAATGTAAAGTAGTTAACCAAACAAATATAATCATTTCTCTTACCGGCTTCTGCATTAGATGAACTATAAATTAACACCGCACTTAAAATTACTAATATTTCATCCATGTGTGAATTCATTTTTACCAACATAAATTTCCATAAGCAAAAATGCAAAGATTCTAAGAGGCCAGTGAAAGAACCAAGACTGAAATGAGACTAACTAGATAAGTACATAATAAGGTGGTTTACCATTGAAAGTGGGAGGTAAATTCTTTTATCACCTTTATTAATTAGTAAATAGTATCTGTGTTTATATTCTAAACTTAAATGTGAATAGAACGACAAGACCTGTTTTTATATACTAGCGGTTTCGGCTGTATTATTACAATATTTATCATACAAACTTGTAACAGAAACAGAAACTTTTTTATTCAATGTGGATTATAAATAATACTTATTGAAAGTCAGTCTTATGTTTAATTACCACTGGTTCTAAAAAAACCTCTGTCCTGGGAAGAACCAGCAAGAAACCCAGCGGGACTTTAAAAAAAATTACAGCTTACAATCATGTATGTTACACAATTAACAACACAAAACAAAACAGAAATAGCCTGGGGTTATCATTATCCATAAATTTCTTAATATTATAATAACCCTTTTTGTACAAACTTAGTTTAATTAAGTTGATTGTTACGGTCGTTTTGAAACCATAAGGGTAATTTTTTGAAAAAATAAAAAATTAATATGTATCCTATTAATATTTTTTTTATTCAAGAGTATTTTTACCCGTTTTTAAATAAATATTTAAATATTTTTTATACAAACTTGAACAGCCTCTGGACCCGTAAAGGTTTTTTTTAATTCGCAAAATATATTATACGTATTCATTTATTTTATTTACGAAACCTATAGTATATTTCGTGTCATTCGCCGCGTAAAATAAAAAAAATCGTACGAAATACCCTATTTCACTCTCTTGCGGGGATTTTGAAAATCGATAGCCAGGGCCAAGTCAGAACCTTTTTTCAAGAAATCTAAATACTTATCTTAACATTTTGTTAGGTTACTTATGACTATCGAATGACTCCTTTTTTTAATTATCTTCATTGCACCACATTTAATTTTCGGATTTATTTCGGCAACTTTTGTGTATCATTTAATGCTTTTCATTTCTTTATTTTTTAATTTTAAACAAAAAAAACGTTAGTTAAAAAATAAATCTTATAAAATTAGTTGAAAACTGTTTCATTTCTTAAAATAAAATTGAGGGGAATTTGTGGGAAATCTGTTGAAGTTTTGTCCTTAAATTGGGAAATTTGACATGAATTTTCGGGGAATTTGACAAATTGGTGTTGGCAACGCTACCATGTTGCACCGAAATTTACCTCCTAAGATTTGTTTGCCGGCGACATAAGAATTAGAGGCGGCAATCACTATAAAACTTGCAAGTAATTTTTAATAGTTTTGACGTACCTCTTTTTAAGTTCAAAGTATTGGTCTGATTAAATACGGAAAGTCAATTAAAATAAAGTAAAAGAATTATTTTTTAGATTAATTCTGATAGATTAATTAACTGTCGATCATAATTGCAATTGATTTTTACTATTAAATTATTCTATTTTCTATTCTATTTTCTTGTACAAAATCAAAGATAACGATAAAATAGTGTTTATAATTGTGTAAGTGAGTACTGAGTAGTGAGTACAAAATGATATTGAAATTAATAACCGTACCTAATATTAATTTCAATATAATTTTTGTAGTAAAGAACTGTTTGTTGCGTCAGGGTACAATTGATTGTGTAATTATATTAAAAAATGACAACCATAACTTCTAAATTCCATATGAAGACTAATCTACTAATTTATAAATAAAATAAACGTTGGCAATGACGTACGGTTTAACAATCTGTGTCAACGATCAAAGTGCTTACCGCAAGGACGTTACGATGCAAGAGGCATTTGTTTTGGCGGGATTGATTATTAATTTTAGTTTTTGAGACAGTTCCGTGTCTCAAAACGTGATAGTCAACGTGCACGTGAGCGACAGTTCAACCGTTTTGTTTATTAAATTCTTGTTGTTATTACTTGTTACGTTTTGTGTTTCTTGTTTTGTTTTAATAATGCCTAACGCGTACGTACGTTTATAGTGCTCGTGAATACGGCAACATGTTAATGTGCCTTGGAGAATCTCATAAGGCCACGGAGGATTTAGATCGGTAAGCTGTTTCATACCAATTTTTTTAAATAACTTAGTACTGAACTGATCTGAATAGGTACATAACTGAATACATCAGAATAATAAACATACCTACACGATGGATAAAAAAGCATGACTCTATCCTTGTTAACATTTCATTTAAGTAATTTTTTCATTAGCGGGGAATCGAACCAGGTATTTGGTTTATTTAACCTGTGAATTCGAATTAAAGTGGCTAGGTGGAGACAAGCACAGTGGCAAAATAGTAGGTTAAGTAGATAAGTTAGGTATTTAGACAAGTGTTGTAAATTATTAGGTATTGTGGTACGATCGCTAGCTGCGGGCCGCGCGAATTCGGCGTCCGCGCGTATATTGACCCCTAGTCAGCTGATTGTAATTTCACTGCTGGTTTTATGTTTAAGTATTTTCATGATTTTTTATGAAATTATCGTTTCATTTAGCTGTACTAACATGATGGAGCGTGAATAGCTAATAAAACGTTGTGAAAAGATAATTTTTTCCTCGGATCGATTTTCTTTCTGACCCATCATCAAAGGTATCTATAGGTATCGTTAAATATATATATATATATATATATATATATATATATATATATATATATATATATATATATGTTTATACCGGCATAGGCCTACCGCCCTCCCGATCCCACTCAGCAGCCTCGTTGAATCCCCGCTCAGCATCGCCGACACGACTGCTGGCAGGGAGAGGCTCCGACCGATCCGGTTCACCAGGATCATCCGCTTCCGTTCCTACGCTGGACATACCGCGGGCGTATGGGACGTGGAGTCCTGGTCCCGCCCACTAGTGGATGCAGTTCACCGTCGCTTCCCGTGCCCTGTAATTATCTGTGGAAGTCCGAAGATGAATCTTCTTGCATCGTGCATCCAGGCTTCAAAGTGCGGCAGAATTGCTTCAACAACACGTTTGCGCGCTTAACGCTCCTCACAGAGACGAGCGCGCCATGGTGCGAATACGTTAAGTCTATCCTGCCGCTTAACCTCGAACGCCTCATCTGCCTCACTCCCGCCGCTCAGGCGGGATTCGATCGTACATCTTCGCATCCATGTCCGCCAGAATGTCCAAAGGTGGAAAGCGATTTAGGATTGTCGCCGCCCCAAACTAAATTGTGCAGTATCCCCGCACGATCCGTATGGCCATCCTCCGCTGCGCACTGTAAATTTTAGTTCTGCAGCTTCGAATGGCCAGCCTTTTTGCCTATACAGGCGCCCCGTACAAGGCTACAGATCGTATTACCCCGAATATAAGCGACGCATTTCTTCCCTCGGTCCCCTAGATTGGACAGCAGTCTATGCATGGTACCCGCTACCTTTCGATCCGAGGGACTAGGCGCTCGAAGTTTTCTTCAAAGCCCCAGCGACTGTCCAGGTAGAGGTCTAGGTACCTACTCTCCGGCCTATGCGGATGCACGAGTTGGGTGGTTCCCTGCCGCGTCGTAATTTATGGAACCATAGGGCCTCGGTCTTGTGAGGCGCTATTTCTAATTCCAACTAGTGGATTTTGGCAACTACGACTTCCACCCCAAGCTCGGCGAGCTCCTTGACTCCCTCGAAGGTGACCCCGCTGGCAACCACCAACGTATCGTCGGCATAGCAAATGATATCTACGCCAGTGGGAAGGTCGACTCGCAGAACCGCATCATAAGCGAGGTTCTACATGTGGAATCCTACGTTTCATCTTCCTCCGGATCTTCCTACTATCTTGCCCCATGTACAGGATGTACACCTTGCAGGTAGGGGGGCAACTGATGGTGTGCCAGTGCCGTTCTGATTGCGTCCAAGGGTAAAGAGTTAAAGGCGTTGACGACATCGAGACTTATCGCCAACTCCACTCCACCCTGGGATGCTGCATGTTCCGGCAGGGAACGGATGCGTATAATGACATCTATAGTAGAACACTATCGTTGGAATCAAACAATAAGCAATTTTTAGTACTTACAAGAAAAATATATAAGTTCCTTCTTTATTTGGCATTTTTATGAAACCTTTGATATCATGGAAACCCTAACATGATATTAAAGTTTTAATAAAAATTAAATATATCAAGCGTTGACATTTAAAGGACATGGCAGTTTTAGCTGGTATACAACTATTTCATGAAATGGTCGGCGTCATCATGAAGTGATCAATTCTAAGATCTGGCCACGGCAGTTATAAAGAAATGGATTACGTGAAACCCTCAGAAATGAGAGAAGGCCTGTGCCCAGCCGTGGGACGTATATAGGCTGTAACTTTAACTTTTTAGATGATGATTCATACGTTATAACAATCGCACCTTAACTAACTGTCGCTGATTTTAATTGATACTCTGTAGGTTGTACATTTGCAATTTTGACAAATTTAACAGAAATCATAGTTATTAAACTACTGTCGCTGATATTAATAAATAGGTGCTTTCGTTTTTTTGTTGGCTCTGTTAAAAGAAGCCATGGTAATTTTAGGTAGTATTTGCACCTTACCTAATTGTACCCGAAATTTATAGGCCGGGATAACTTGTGAACGACTTGACTGGTTGAGGTCATATTCACACAATATATTTGTCTTGTTGAGAAGATGGTTTATAGCTTTGGTAGGATCCGATAGGTGCCGCTGTAATCAAGTCATTAACAAATTCTGTATTCACATATTTTCTATATTATATATATCCTGTGCCCTGGTTCCGCTCGATCGCTTCTTCAATACCAGCTGTATTAAAGTTGTGTCATTCCCGCCGCATGCATTTGGAGATCTGTCTGTTCAGTTGACAGTATGCTGTCAATCCGCTGAATACTGCAGCTTCATCTCCCGTCTAACAGCCATGAGATTAAGAGTGTGATCGGAGAGTTTTTGTGTTCTTCTGCGACGAGTCTTACAGAACTTAGCTCCGACCGCGTGAAAAGTTGCCACAAGCTTGTCATTCATATCGTCCACTTCATTGCAGTGTTCTAGGCACTTAAAACGGTTTTGTAACTCGAGCTGAAAGTTTTCGCGGCGACTCTCTTCCTGCTGCATATTTATGATCTGCTTATGCTCGGTATATATGGGTACGCAGGCGACAGCACAGTCGTGAAGAGATACTAACCAAGTCCTCGGGCCAGTCCGATCCAATCCGAAAGAGAAGCTATGGTCGACCGTGTGAATCTCACATTACAGGCAGTCTCCGAATGAGGCGATGCCAATCTTGTGAAATTCAACGCCTCCAAAACACAAGCGTGTCTCTTCACTCCAAAAAGGAGCCAACTCACTTTGGCTCCTTCTTTCCGAAATGTATCACTGGAATACACCAACCGCCTTCAGTTGTTGGGGTTGAGATATCCTCAAACCTGAACTTCGGGCGCTTCATTGAAGCTAGGAAAACTACTATCACTTACACTTATACTTCAAGGAAGCTAGGAGTCCTTGCAAAAGTGCGGCGGTACTTCACGCTGGGACAGCTATTTACTTTATATAAAGCGCAAGTCCGGTCGTGCATGGAGTACTGCTACCATATATGGGATGGTGCTGCAAAATGCCACCCAGCAGCTTTGGACTCAATGGAAAGGCGTGCTAAGAGGCTTATTGGTGATCCGAATCTGGTTAAAACCAATCTTAACAGCCTCGAACACAGGCACAAAGTAGCAAGCCTTTCGATTTTCTACAGGATGCATATAGGAAAGTGTGCGCAGGAATTGCATAATTTAATTCCTCCCTCTTCCTTCCACCATCGGACAACCAGACGTTCAGCCAGTCTCCACCCTTTCGTTGTTGACTTACCACGCATTCGAACCAAACGGTTTGCTACATCGTTCGTCATGCGTACAGCAAAGGAGTGGAATAAGTTGCCAGCATCTGTCTTTCCATCCGATTACAATGTGGGTGTTTTCAAGGCTAGAGTGAATAGGCTTTTGTTAAGTCAGTTTGCGTCACCACTCAAGTAGCATGCAAGCTGTATACGGGCCATATTTAAGTTCGTTTTTATACTAGAGGCTGTATTTTCTGGCTGTATAAACGCTGTATAAGCGCTTATACAGTTCTTATAAGTAAAAAATTGGCACATATTATACAGCTTTAAGCGTTAGTAGCGCTGTACAGTAGTTGTACAAGCCTAAAAGAGGCTGTATAACAGCTGTATTACAGCTGTATAACAGTTGTATTATAGCTGTTAATTGGTGTGCAAGGAAACTGTTACACTACAGATATTGTCTTATAAATAGCTTTTAAAGATAAGCCTTCTAAATTAGGTTTTGAACGGAATTACAAGTGAATATAAAATAAAAAGAACTTTATTTTCGTTGACTAGATTGTATTTGTATGCTTTATTAAATAATGGCGACATTTAATGTCAGTAAAAAATATATTTAACATATTAATATTATACTCGGATTGGAGTTGAGTTTTGACGATGATAATTGGTAAAAACTTGTATATGTTTTCTATTAAAAAATTGCCGCGCCAGCAAAATAACCAAATAATATTAGGACAAAATACTAAATACGGTTACAAAATATCTTTTATATAGGTTATAATAAAAAAATGGATATGAAGGCGCATTGGTGCACAGTGATCATTAGTCAAACTGAAAATAATGGTATAGGCTAAATGTCTAATATTCCTAAAATTATATTTTAAATTCTGTTTATCTGGATCCTAAAATAGAGACAATTTGCTAAACATCCTAAATAGTATTTCGAGGGTCTTATAGTCTTAGTAGCTGTACTATGTATGTTATGGATTCTATCATGCAGCCATTAGTTATAATCAGTTGTATAATAGAAAGTTTTTATTACTTACGCTGTATAGCAGTTTTTTTAACATAACATATAATTATCTTTAGAGATACGTATAAAAGATGAAAAACTTTGTCTTGGGAACAGTGTTGGATAACTTTTATTTAGATTTAACATGATCTTCTAACGGCACCAAATCTTTTTCTTTTTTCCACATATTGATAACAAATTAATTTTGTTCACTAGCAGAATATAAACACGCAGCACATACAAAATGGCGATATTCTGTCACTTATACAGATTTAAGTTGTAGTATGGCTGTTATTTATTTTTTTAGTTTTATATCACCCTCATAGACAGAAGTCATAAAACTACTGTATTTACAAAAGTGTACAATGACATCATAAGAATAAGTTTTAGAAGAGAGTTTGCATACACCATTGTGCAGAAATAAGATTTTAGTGATACTATAATAACACTTAGAGTTGTATAAGCAAGGGGCAGCATGCAAAGAAACAGCTTCTATACAACTTTAATGATAAAATCAGATTGAAGTGTTACAAAATACTTAAAGTTGTATACTAGAGTTTTCATATTCTGATTAAGAACCATAAGCTTATTTAGATCCCATAATACAGACTTTATACATCTTGAGCTGTATAATAACTCATAAGCCACTCTTATAAGGATACAACCTCTTTTCGACACTCTTAAACGCTTTTAAAAGAATTCTAAGTTCTATTTGAGCTGGTATATTGATGTTCATAACGCTTGTGTGCTGTTTGGGCACCTTAGGCTACATCACCACTTACCATCAGGTGGGATTGTAGTTAAGCGCTGGCTTAGAATAGTAAAAGATATATATATATATATATATGTTATTTTGCATATTAATAAAATTCAAAAAGACTCACTTCTTTACTCCTGTAGCATACTATAAATATGCCAAATTTCAATAATCAATGTAGTCTCTGAAAAAATTCCTATGAGAGACAGACATAAGACTCAGACATCGAGGTGTTTCAGCTTTAACATACTTGTCCCAACAAGTATGTTAAAGCTGAAGCCCAAAGATAGAGCACTCCTAGACAGACCCAAATAACCCCGTATGTATGTTCTACGGTTTTTCGTAGTTTTCGAGTTATGATTTTTTAACTTTTTTTTAACAGTTTCTGACTTTCAAGACATTTTTGTGCACAGTGATGTAGGTAGCATAGATGCAATCATGATTTTTTCTTCTCACTTAGCTGTTTACGTGACTAGACAAATAAAATCATCACCATTGTCATCAGGTATAAACACAGAATAACAAAAAAAAGTAATTTCGCAAAACAAACAAAAAATCCGTAAAACTAGTTTTATTTAAATGTGTAGTATTCGCATAAATATAAGAAATCATTATGAAAAAAGTTTTTAAAAAAAAATCACATGACTTTTTTCTTTCAATCCTATTTTAAAAACATAATATCTGTTTCATCATCTATCTACCCTGAAAATTTCATCGAGCTGTCTTTTCAATTTCATAATTAATATTTAATTCAAAGTTTGGTTCACCTAAAACCTTGGGTTTTCAATGGTACAATCTCATTAAATAAAACACAGGTTTTAATGATGTATGATTTATTTGTCTTTTCTACAAAAAAAAATTAAAATGGCGGCCTTCACGTTCTACACATAATCGACATCTAAAAAAGTTTTGCCGCTGTCGAATGAATTTTTATTGTTCCCTGTTTTTTTTATTGTTTCCTCTACCTGACGTAATTTCATTCGCAGTTCTGTTAGGTTTTTTATTTCCTTAGCATAAACTAGCTCTTTGTAGTAGCCCCAGACGAAGAAATCTATGGGGTTTAGGTCTAAAGATCGCGGCGGTTAAGCAATGGGTCCACCGCGACCGATCCATCTGTCGGGAAAGTTGTGGTTTAAATGTTGCCTGACGATCGATGCATAGTGGCAAGGTGCTCCGTCATTTTGAAATATCATATTGTTGAGAGTCATTAAATCAATTTCTTCCAATAAGTCGTCGAGATTTTCTTGCAAGTATATAGGATTGGCTGTTTAATCGACTAGGTAGTTCAAATGGGCCAATCAACTGCCCATTCAAAATCCCGCACCACAAATTTACACTAAACTGCTACTGGAAGTTTGAGGCGCGTTCAATGCTCCATGAGTGATAGTTATGTATGTTGAAAATCCCACATCGTTTAAAGTGGAATTCGTCAGTCCACAAAATTCGTTTAAAAAAGTGCGGATTTTCATTCTAACGCCGCAACATTTCTTGGTAAAAAGCTAGCCTTCTGGAGTAATCCACCGGTTTCAACTGTTACACTCTTTGCATATGGTAATTTGAACTTTCACGCTGAAGTATGCAATGAACCTGAGACTTCGGAATAGCGGTACGGCGTTCTATGGTTCTGACGCTTATTGTTGAATCTCGGTTCACTTCTTCGAGCACTTCATTGATAATGTCTTTTTTTTATAGGATAAGGATGACAAGTGAGCACACAATCCACCTGGTGGTAAGTGGTTGCTGTGGCCCATAGACATCTACATCTATCCTCGTTTGCGAATGAAAATGCAGATGCGTTGTCAGCCGTGAGGACTAAGATGGAATGGGTCTCCGGTTCTCTACACTCACCATACGAAACACAGCAGCACCAAACCGCTATTTTACGCTGGTATTCTGTGAGAGCGTGGTCCTTCCCCGGTCGAGCCGACCCATTCGTGCTACAACTATACAATTAATATAGCTGCAGCATGGCTCTACCACGTATAAAATGGTCTTGGTTATGTTCACGAGTACGTCCAGACCTTGTACCAGGTATGCAACCTCATTCGACAACATGCTCCCGATACAATCTAGCCGCTCAAGTAGCGACTCTCCCTGCTAGTCCATAATAATAATGTATTTCTGCATAATCACTTGCTAAAAAAGACATTGTACATAATCCAATTAGCTCACAGAAGACCATGTCTTCATGGACTTCTGTGAGCTTCTTTCTTAAGCCTAAGTTGTCAAAACAGCGCGTCAACGTCCAAATCGATATGCACTCACTTAAAAGTCCGTAATGAAAGCTAAAGTTGTCGTAAATCAGGAGCGAATAAACAAAAAGAACGTATCGTAGCGCGCAAAGACAACCAAACGTCTAAAAACAAAATTAGATAAAGGAGCTCAACAAGGAAGAAACATTGCTCTGTCTCTTTCTAACACATTATTCGGTATTCGTTATCTTTATCTTATATCCCATGACCCAGCCGCACAGGTAAAAATTCTTGGAAACTGAACCCGGAAATCATTAATAACTGTATTTTATTCCAATTTAAGAATTAATTTTTATTACATTAATTTACATTAATTTAGAACCAAACTTTGAATTAAATATTAATTATGAAATTGAAAAGACAACTCGATGAAATTTTCAGAGTAGATAGATGATGAAACAGATATGTTTTTAAAATAGGATTGAAAGAAAAAATTCATGTGATTTTTTAAAAGCCTTCAAAGATTTTTTAAAACCTTGTTTTGTTTGTTTTGCGAAATTACTTTGTTTTTGTTGCTCTGTGTTTACATTTGAGGACAAAGGTGATGATTTCGTTTGTCTAGTCATGTATCCAGCTAAGTAAGAAAAAAAATCATGACTGCATCTATGCTACCTACATCACTGTGCACAAAAATGTCTTGAAAGTTATAAACTGTTAAATAAAAAAATATCATAATTCGAAAACTGCGAAAAATCGTAGAACATACACAGGGGTTATTCGGGTCTTTCTAGTAGTGCTCTATCTCTGGGCTTTACCATACTTGTTGGGACACCTGTATATATGAATCTTATCGCGTCCAGAAAGGGAAGAACTACGTCTGCAGGGCCAGCTAGAAAACGAAAAAAATCACACATGCTTATAAAACCAAATGTTTGTAAATAACAATTAATAATTTATGTAACGCAAACATAATAATCAATTTTATTTTTTTTACTGAAACAATCTATTATTGCTGATTTTTGGTTGCAAATATTTTTGACGTGAAATTTTATTTAGTTAAGTGTTTATGCAGCTGCACGATAAGTAAACTCTCTGTAAAAAAAATTGTTTGACCAAATAAGTACTTCTTGCCAAAACAAAAATACCTCGTCACTTTGGAAAGAAGAAATAATTAATCTATTTACTTAAAGAATTTAACAATTTATACGAATAATAATATAAAAATCCCAACGAACTATATTTTATAGATATTTGTAATGTATTCAATTTCGATGTAACTACGTATGGGAACATCTTTACCATTTCATGAAGAATATTATGTTAAAAGTTTAAAATTCTAATGACTTCTTTGATCATAACATTTACTAGGTGGTAAGACTCCTTTTTTGCCTAAGAGTTCATCTGGGAAAGTACCATCCTGTTACCTATTTCTGCCGCCAAACAGCAGTGCGTGCACTGCTGCCTTTTTCCATGAAGGGTATAGAGAGCCAGTATAATTACAGGCTGTGAGACTTTTTATCTTAGTCCTCACAGTCCTACACAGGTCCACGGGCCTTCAGTAGTCGCTTACCATCAGTAAACTTGAATAACTAGAATAGAAATAGAAACAGAAATAGAAATATATATATTTTTATTCCATAAGATTATAAATAATATTTATTGAAAGTCACTCTTTTGTTTAATTACCACTGGTTCGAAAGAAAAACCTCTGTCTTGGAAAGAACCAGCAAGAAACCCAGCGGGATTTTTTAAATAACAGCTTACAATCATGTATGTTGCACAATTAACAACACAAAACAAATTAGAAATAGCTTGGTAGCGATCACCTCATTCCCAGGGGTTATTCATCATCAACATCATCATTTCAGCCTTTCACAAGTCCACTGCTGAACATAGACCTCCCCCAAGGAATGCCACAAAGCACAGTCCCGAGCCACCTGCATCCATTGACTTCCTGCATGTCTTACCAGGTTGTCACTCCATCTAGTGGGGGGACGCCCTACATCGGTTGTCGGTTCTTCGAGCTATATGGCCGGCCAATTGCCAATTCAGCATACTAATTCTTTGGGCTATGTCGGTTACTCTGGGTCTACTGCGGATATCCTCGTTTTTAGTCTACCACGCAGAGAAACGCCGAGCATAGCCCTCTCAATAGCTCGCTGAGTGACTTTTAGCTTCCTCATACGGCCTGCAGTGAAGGACCACGTCTCAGACCCATAGGTCATCACTGGCACGGGTTATTATCATCCATAAATTCCTTAATATTATAATAACCCTTTTTATACAAACTTTGTTTAATAAAGTTTTTGAAATTTGAGCAGGTCAAATTTTGTATATTTTCTGGGACTTTGTTATAAAAGCGTAAATATCGCCCCAAAAATGAATTACTGACTCGGTGGAGTCGATTAACTGGTACTACTAGCTTGTGTCTGTTCCTAGTATTTACAGAATGAATATCACTTTGTAAAACTACTTTTATTTTTTGTGTGCGTATATTACATTTTCATAAATGTATTGAGAGGCCAAAGTTAATATATTAATTTCCTTAAATTTTTGTCGCAGCGACTCTTTAGGTTTTAAATCATAAATTGCTCTTATGGCCCTCTTCTGTAAAACAAATATAATTTCAATTTCAACAGCGTATCCCCATAGCAAAATACCATACGACATTATGCTATGGAAATAGCTAAAGTAAACGAGTCTAGCTATTTCAACACTGGTAAGATTTCTAATCTTTTTTACAGCATATGCTGCAGAACTAAGTCTGCTTGCTAGTTTAGTGCCATTTAATTGCAAATTATTAGCATTGAGCCAATTTATTACTTTAGATATAGCATAATTTACTTCGTCATATTTTAGTAATTGTCGTTTTAAATGGAAAATTAAAGAAGTGTCATCAGCAAATAATACTATATTATGGTTATCCCCTAATATGTAAAGTAAGTCATTAATATATACAAGAAACAGAAAGGGGCCGAGAATGGAGCCTTGAGGCACACCCATTTGTACCAGCGACCCGGAAGAGCTCATACTGTTAATGATAACTTTTTGCGTTCTGTTACTCAAATATGAAATAATTAATTTAAGAGCATCACTTCTTACACCGTAGTGTTGAAGTTTCCTGATTAATGTTTCATGGTGAACACAATCGAAGGCCTTGGATAGGTCACAGAATATACCCAAAGCATCCCGTGAATTCTCCCATGCATTAAAGATATATTTAATCAGCTCAACACCGGCATCAGTTGTCGAGCGACCTCTTGTGAAACCAAATTGATTTTTATGAAGTAAATTGTTTATATTAAAAAAAAACATTTTATGAAGAATATTTTTTTCAAAAATCTTAGTAAGTGTAGATAGGTAGGTTAATAGGTCTAAAATTGGCGGGGTCTAATGTACTACCCGATTTAAATAAAGGTATTACCTTACTATGCTTCATTAAATCAGGAAACACACCAGATTCGATACTAGTATTAAAAATAATAGCTAGTTGAGCCACGATTGTATGTATTATAGACACAATAACTTTAACGGAAATCCCCCACAGATCTGCAGTTTTCTTAATATCAATAGTTTTAAAATATTTTACAATATCTTTTGATGATACTTTATAAAATGTATAATTGTTTGTACACGCACTTAAATTTTGTACGAAATGATTCGGCGATGGCAGGAGAAGAATTCAGTGACTTAGTGGTTAAGATCGGAGTATCAGTAAAATATTTCTCAAAAACCATTGCAACGTCCTGATCTGATTCAGTTAATTTGTTGTGAAAGTGATGGAAGTTTTTTCACTATGTTACTTCTAAACTTCTCCAAGCGACGTGCATTTACTGGAACAAACACAAATTTCTCATGTAACGAAACTAATTGTCCACAGTGATCAGAACTTAATTTTTGAATCATTCATTTATGAAACGGCTTAATGATTTAGCAATACGCGTTGGCTCTAAAAATAAATTAAAAAGACCATATGATTTATACAACGGTCTAAATTTAATATTGGTGGAGGAAGCTTCTAGGAAATTGATATTAAAGTCTCCACATATTATAACAGATTTATTCTGTTTATTAAGCTTAACAAAAACTTCCTACATAATTTTTTAAAAAGTATCGTATATACAACATGGGGGTCTGTAGACGCTTACAACAATGAGGTGCTCATACTCAACACATGCCATTTCTACAGTTCGCTCATCAGAGAAGCTCTGTTGAGCGAACTGTATCTTTACGTTCTTTACATGATAATAATTTACTAGCTAATATTAGGGAGCCACCTCTTAAAACCGTTTCTCTATTGAAAGAACTGACCACCCGGTGATTACTGAAGTTAAACATTAAGTTATAAGCTTTTAACCAATGTTCAGTAATACATAAATTATGAATATTGTTGTTATTTAAGAACAATTCAATTTTTAGGTCTTTGCCTATTATGCCTTGTATATTTTGATACACCAGGTGTAAACAATTTTTATTATCACTCTGTGGAGTCATACAATTAAGGATTTGTAAGCTACATTCTAAATTATTTAAATTATTATAACTTCTAGAGATTACCACTATTGTCTCATTTTCTAGTTTAAATTACTTGGAACTGATTCCAAATTACATATTAAGTCATTATACTGCTCAATAAAAGCAGATGTCTGTGTAGCCAAGTCCTTGGCCGAGTTAATATATAAACAATAGTCTTAAATTATATTTGGATAGGTAATACCTACCTCTAGTCAAAAATTTCTTAATTAAATTATTTATGTCTATTAAATTAATTCTATTATTATAATTACAACAATTAAATGTCAAGTTTAAATTATTATTACATGAAAAGTTATTCATTAATAAATTTAAATTGTATCTTATTTTATTTTCCTGTGGCCAACCCTGTATGTAAGGCATTGTAAACAAGATAATTTTATGTACATTTAAAATATTTAGATAATCAATATATTTTAATAATTGATTTTTGTTTTCATTGCCTCTTCTCCCAACAAGAATTATTAATGTGCTATTAGGGCAAAATTTACTAGCTAAAACTTTATTCATTATATGATTAAAGGATGCTCCAGGCATACAGTAATTACTGATCAGATGTCCTTTTAAACAGTTATTTACCATCATGCCCAAAATTTTGCCTATGTCATCACAATACATAATATTTTTTTTATATTTAAATTACTTTTCAAGTTTATATTCTTTGTCATGGCACTGTCATAGAGTGTAGGTGAAAATAATGAGTCCTTACTGTTTACATTATATACCTGGTATGGAGCGCTGATACTCACTGAGTGAAAGCGCTCCTCATTATATTTACATGACTTTACCAGATCATTCATGGCCAATATGTGTTCTTTTGTTTATCACTACCATTAAAATAAATAAAACATTATCACCAGGTCTTAAGCTGCCTCCTTTTGGGCGTTAAGCCTATTCCAAGCTTAGGAAGATATTCGCAATCGCCACGCTTGGCAGACTAGTTTGCGATCACGTCTTAGTTAGTTCCTGCTTAGCGATTAATAATAATAATAATAATAGTCATTTATTTCAGGCTTTTTACACCCATTTCAAATATCACTAAATGTTAAAAACAAAATGAAAATATAATTATAAGGATACAATAAATTAAATAAATAAAAGACAATTCAACTGAAATCATAAGTAAATACTACAATTGCCCCCAAAAGGGGGTTCGTACTATCTATTTACAGTTATAGTTGCGATGCACGACACGCCAATATTTTAGTATGGGATTCTGTGATCATTTAAGAGTTTTCTTAAATGATCACCATTATATTTAAGTGGGACGAAACGTTAAAAACATATATAATGTAGGAAATATAATATTTATACGACTAATAGTCTGAGAAAAGGTCAGTTTCATTTAAACCCGAATACTACAAATTTTAGAAAAATTCCTACACTTGCAGACACTTAAAGCGGCGTTTGACTGATTCATCCAATCCAATTAATATAATATATTTCATTGCGACGGAGTAAGCTGCTAATCTAAAACTATTATTAAGGGGAGGTTATCCCAGACCTGTAGGCAATTATAACGCTTTCCTAGCTCACGCCATTTAGCGCGACGCTCGACGTATTTATTCACGATGCTGCGTGAACCATAGGTACTCTATGCGGTAATACTCTGTGCTCCGTGCGATAAATACACGCCACAGTATAAATATTTGCAGTAGATCAACTGAATTAAATATTATAATAATTGAATTGTTACTTTTCTTCTTTGGTAGGATTTCTTTATTTCGTCAGATTTACATTATATTATTTAGTAATTTACTTTTATTATTGCATAAAATGTACATATAATACCTTACTTTATGGAAGTTTTAACAATTAACTTATTTTATTAATGAAACAAAGGTAGGTTGTTCCGTTTCAGCTTATTAAAGTCCACTGCTCAACATAGGCCTCTCCTATACATTGCCTCATAGGGGCAATATTTGCTATAGTTGCCACGCTTGGCAAGAGGGTTGGCAACCGCAGTTATTTATTTTTATTCGTTATTAAGGAGACGATGCTGCCCATCTCCTGACTTTTTTCCCTCTGTCGCCTCATACGATACCCACGAGATGATATAGGGTGATGGTTATTCTTAAACCGCCACTACACGGCCATGTATGTATTTGTAAATTTATTATATTTGTAAATTTACAACACACACAGAGTAATATAATAAAACAATTTTTTTTCACATTCAGAATAAAAGTAAAGTTTGCTAAATTTGGCAAATTAAAATAAATAAAAACTACGTTTGGTTCCTCGGGGAACCATGTGATATCAACAGAGTATGGGTATTGGGTATCAAGCCAACAATTCAAAATTCCACGAAGTCAAGTGCACGTGTACTAAGGCCCGGTTGAGAATCATTGTTCGATTTTTGCTGCGAGAGTGATGAAAGCTTCACATTTTCTTTATGTTGTAATGAAAGATGTCTAATCAGCATACCGCATGAATGGCTAGGTTATACTTTTTCTGGCAACTAAACATTATAAATAAAATTTTACTATTATTCGTTTCATTTTCGTCTTCCAAAAATTGTCATCTTTTCAAATGCGTTTGTATAGGTTCATTCTCATTCGCCCGAATTCCAAAGAGACATATTTTCCGTTCCGTCACGTGTAGTTGCCCCTGTACCTGGAAGTAAAAATCACTTTTTTTCTTAATTGTTATGGTGCTAGATTTTTTATCATATTTCAATATTTTTATTTTATTTGCCTCGATTGCATTCATTAGGCCATTTTGGATTGTAATAGAACACTTCACCTCCACTAGCATGTCATCACCAATTAGTCCGTCAGGCGTAGCTCCAATAAACGGATAGGTTTTATCAATGAACAATCCACAAGGCTCTATACTAAGGTTCTTTTGCTGCTGTATCTGCTGCAGGGCCTGCTCAATACCATGGGCAATTGACATCATATGAGATAGATTTTTCATCTACAAATTCAAATTGTTTTTTTTTTCGACTGGTGGAGAATATGGTGGGTGCTGCATCATCTGAAACCAAGCATTTTGCATGGTAGCGCCTGCACCATCAGATCGATGGGCAGAGGCATTATCATGATGAAAAAGCACTCCAGCACGCAATTTTCCTCAACGTTTATTCTTTAGTTCTTCGCATAGTTTTCTTGATTAATGATGCTTAATAATCTCTCCTTTACTTAAATAGTCGATCATTGTTATACCGTCCGGGGAAGACGGTCTTTTTCACACCTTGCATTGGTCTTTCGTCTCCGGTTCAAAATGGTGTACCCACGTTTCATCTAAGGTCACGAAACAAGTTCCGGGAGGGGATTTCAGCTTCGGAAAGGTGGTACAAAAGTGACCCACCTTTTCTATATGGATGATCCCAAATTATTTGCCTCCAGTCGCTCTCATCTTATGGAATTGTTAAACATCACTTGTGATTTTAGCAATTCTATTAGAATGGAGCTGGGGACGCATAAGTGTGCGGTCCTCCATGTCGAAAGGGGAAGGGTTGCTAAATCTGAGGGCATAGACTTGTCTATTCCCATCAACATAAAGACCCTATCCGAGGCTGAAACATACCGATACCTGGGTATGTCACAGAACATGGTATCGATGAGGCGTGCTTAACAGTCTTTTGTAGGGCGTTAATAAGACACACGCATATAACGGTTGGATCATGCCTATTCTCATGTATACATTTGGCATACTCAGGTGGACTCAGACCGAACTGAACGCTCTGGATAGAAAAGTCCGCACTATTATGACGTCCCATAGGATGCATCATCCGAGATCGTCAGTAATGAGGCTGTACTTGCCGCGGAAACATGGTAATTTAGCTTTTAAGTAAATAAACAATATAAAGTATACAGGTCTTATAACATAAAGTAAATAGTATCCTATGACATAACATTAGTTTGACTTCTAAGAAAGTCATTTAGTAAATAAACAATATAAAGTATACAGGACTTATAATATAAAGTAAATAGTATCTATGACATAACACGGTGTAAGATTATCCACAACATGGGGATATTGTACCGTGCCGCTTGCCAAGCGGGAAAACTATGGCAAATATCCCCCTTATAAGGCAATCTATAAGGGAACCCTATGTTAAGCAGTGGACTTTTAATGTAACGGTAGGCTGTAACGGTATGCTGTAACGGTAGGCTGTAACGGTAACGGTAACTCAAAGGACTCTTTGTTGTGCGAAAGCATAGCATTGAATGGGGCAGGATTCACTCGAGTTAACTAACGGATAAACAAACGTCAAATCTTGAATACATAGAGGTCAGTGTTAAATGGACAAAACCATTGTTTCATTGTGTAATTGAATTCTTCCTTCTTTTACACGTGGGGATATATAATAATAATAATCTATGCATAGTGATTTATATACTCTTTGTCCGTGTCCGCAACAATATATTTTAAAAATCTATAGCACTGTAATAATGTAAAGGGTTTTGAAAGTCACGTTTTTATCAATATACTTGTGTTAATCGCTCTTTGTAGGTATATGCTCTCAAATATATAATTATAATTTTCTTCTTTGCTACTCTATGTAATCCCTCGCAATTTTTCTAACAAATCATATTAAAAGAAACAACTAAATTTTTCTAACAAAACACTGAGACAACCAACAAAACAAACTACTGGACATTTCTGTTGATGTGTCGCACTATAATATGTAGCTAAAAGTAGCTAGCGAGTTAATTTAGCAAACATAGTGTTGTCGTTCGTCCCTCAAAAATGTTGTTTATTGTTAAGTTTTCTGCAGCCTGTGCATTAGAGCGCACTCTGAGATCATAATGTTTGGAAATACGGTTGTCAGTGTCATAGATTTATTTTAAAAATTAAAAATAAACTGTTTTTTAGTGCTTTTTATCCAGATTTACTATATCACAATATGTAGAAACTATATTATATTATCCCTATTTCTATATTTTATAAAAGCGATTCGATTTTTAAATCGTTTCAGCTGTTTCCAAGAATTCAGTGAAAATTATTTCCCCTTTTTTGATAAATGAGTCACGAGCCGGTACAACCCAAGTAGCACACAAGCAATATTTCAAGCAGACACTGTATCGCTCTTTTGCTGTATAACCTCTATTGAAGGAAGTTTGTATCTTTCTTAACCTATATATAACAGATTCTTATATCTCTTTAAAAGTAGAATGATAAAGTTGCCGTTTAGTAGTGACGATAATGGCTTTGGAAATAAAAGAGGGGTTTGTAGAGCTTTTGTACAGGCGTTTGATATAAAGTCGAGTTATAAATATACTTATTAACACTACTAGACCTAAAAGAGGAATAAAGAAGATAAAAGCGCTGTAATTGAGTTATCAATATTATGTAATTAGTACTATGTAGTCTACAACTTTACAATAGATATATGAGAATCTTAGTAACACTTTTACCGTATTGTAGAATTATAGCTCGACAGAAGCACTAAAAGCGGTATATTTGTTAAATATAACGTGTAAATATAGCCACTGTCTGCATTAGGCATGCTAAAGATATTTTATATGGCTATAAGAGTTTTTAATCAGAAAAGTCTGTACAAGACCTTTAATAATTTCATGAATTATTAATTATTTTGTCTTGCTTGTGTTAATGAAATTAGTTCAAATTACAAACGAACCTTAATTTTTTTCTATATCATAAAAAGGTTCTTATGTGCTTTTCTACCGACTTCAACAGGAGGAGGTGTTCAATTCGACTGTATGTTTTTTTTATATGCGTTACCTCAACTTTTTACTGGGTGAACCGATTTCGATAATTCTTTTTTTGTTTGAAAGTTGATGCCTCACATGTGGTCCTATATAAATTTGATCAAGGTCTGACCAATAATTTTTGAATTATTCTTAATAATTTACATTGAAGTCGGTTGTACAAAATTTTTAATTTTAAATTATGTACCTCAAAATTAGTACAAATACTCCATAGTTCGGTGATTGTAGATCAAGATCTTTAAATGTAAAACACCGACTGAAAATTAAATAATTATTGGTAGTTAATGTTTTTAAATTCATTGAACATTTTTAAGATTGTGTTCAAGCTCCACTAGTAAAAAAATACAAATATACATATACATACATACATAACCACTCACGCCTGTCACCCAGAGGGGTAGGCAGAGACTATGGACTTCCTTCTAGTTCCTTCGTCCCTTCGTATTCCTTTTTATTTTATTATTGTATTCCTCCATTCGTAGTCCTTCTAGTTCGTTCGCTCACACTTCGTCAACTGGTTCCCTCCGTTTCACTCAAACTAGAATCTTAAGTAACAGGCTTGAGGAAAACCTTGGGGTACACAAAAATCATTTTAGACAGGTAAGGAAAATTAATTTACAGCTGGGTTTCTTTAAAAAAAAAATTTTTCCATAATTTTACAAATAATCTTGCAAGTGTTATACCATTTTGGCATTCCTAATAAATGCGCCAACTTTTAAAGTTACTTACCAAACTCGTGTAGTACATTTTTTTTTCAGTACAGTCATTTAAATCTGGGCAAAGTATTCATTTTGAATACTTGGTTGGGAAAAAAATTACATTACCTTCTGGACTGGAGCAGTTGGCTGTAAATTTTAAGCAACAAGTTTCAGAAGCATTATTCAGGATTACGTAATAAACAGAAAATTAAAAAAAAGTTAAAATGTGTAGCAACAGGAGTTAAAAAACCGTTACAGGCTGTAGATTTTCTCGATTTTTTACAAATGCCTGTAATTTTTAAAATACATAGCAAAGGCTTTTTTAATATTTTTCTGTTAACTATTATGACTTGACCTATCACCCGATTTCGGCTTGATGTCGACTTCTGGGACATCAGGTATAAATATATATATACACCAAGAATTTCTAATGTAAGCTAAGATGTGATAATAACTGTAAACGATTGAATAACAAAATAATGAAAACATTTGTAAATACTTTCTTACAACCGTATTAAATATTATTTGACCGTAATAAAATAGAACAAGATATTCTTCGGCATGAAAGTAAAAATAAATATTTTCAATTATTTTTGCAATACCTTAACAGCCGGGTCAGCACGCGATTCAGATCCGTCTAGAGAGGCTAAATTTCAGCGAGCACTGTCAAATTCAATAGGAGTGACAGAAAAAATGCTACTTGATATAGAAGGGCAAAATAAATTATTTAAATTAAAGTAAAATCACTTTATTAAAAATCGAAATAGCTTTATTAAAAATAAAAAACTAGATACACAATCAGTGACAAAAAATGTCCTTACCGAATGAGCACCCACTCGAACATTTGAGTGCGCTTTTAATTTGTACGTAGCTTTGTGAATACAACTTTAGGCAATGCATTTAAGGTTGAATTTACATTAATGTATATTTATTTCAACTAGAACTACGTCAAAATAATTGGCGAAAGTTTTTAGAGAACTTTTGCATGGGATTGTGTATCTAGTTTTTTATTAGTGATCGAGACATGTGACACATAATTGTACTTATTATACTCAACATTATTATATGTAAATCTGAGAAAATTGAAAATTTAAGTATTTTCAGAAGCTACTTTGCAATTATTTTCTATTGAGTGAATTTTGTGGAATCGTGTTTTGCAAACCACCACCTGAAATACGCTCAATTGTAAGTACAATTTTTTTCGATAACGATGTGAATTGACAAAACGATCCCCATGCAGATCAATGTGGCTCTATTCAGTCTCTTAATATGGACATATCTCGGAATTCAGAGATTTTAAAAGTTTTCATGTGCAGATACTGGAAGATATAATATTATAATATTTTACTGTCCCGTGTGAGACAACCTTTATTCTTATATACAAATTCCCGTCACACGTAATGCATTTTTATGGTTGGTTAGAAAAATTATATCTACATGCAAACTTTCACAGGGTAAATTTCCTTTTTTTTACTATTCTTACCCAACAAGTAGTTAAGAAACTACAATCCCACCTGATGGTAAGTGGTTATGTAGCCTAAGATGGTGAAGCGCAGTGACTTAACAAAAGCCTATTCACTCTTGCCTAATAGAATAGAATAGAATATTTTTTTATTCAATATAGATCACATGTGTAATTCTAATTGAAAGTCATTTTTTACTTTACCACTGGTTCGAAAAAAACCCTCTGTCCTGGGAAGAACCAGCAAGAAACCTAGCGGGACTTTTTTTTTAAAAGTAAATTTTACATTAATGGTTGTACAAACTATTTACAAAATTGATTTTAGAAACTGCTTGGAAGCGACCACCTCATTCCCAGGGGTTATATAAATATATAATAGTCGTAGGTAAGTATTATTTGCGACCTATTTGTGTGTGTGTGTGTGTGTGTGTGTGAAGAAAAGCGTATGAGAATACGTGAAGGGGATAAGGATTGAGTATTCGTAGTAAGTACATTTGGCTTCATTATATAACCTTCCTTCTTATGGTTTATCGGTTTTCCAAGTTATATGGCCATCCCATCCCCATTTCACTTTAATAATCTGTTGGGCTATGTCAGTTACTCTGGTTCTACTGCGGATTTCTAACTTTATTACGCAGAGAAACCCCTCTCCAATTTAAATTTTTACATTTTTGAGATGATGGTTTGTCTAACATTTAAAGAAAACATAAACCCAAGAATGTATATGCATGTATATAGCACTTAGGGAAGCACCATTTTTTTATTTAAATTGTTTCATTTATGTTTGATAGTGTACCTAAATATAAGTATCTGTATCTAGATTTCCCTCCCCAATAATGTTCTATTAAAGTCATACTCATAAAAACAGCGTTTTATTGTAATACATAATTATAAAATTCAGTATCACCTAATTAATAATAATATGCAAGAATAAAATTACATAGGTATTAAAAACTATCGAAATCTAAGTAACGAGAGCATGATGGTCGTCCCACATCTAAATTATATAAAAATGCATTTTTCAATTTCACTAATCAACGTCGCCGCGAAAATTTCTTCTTTGGACACTTTAAAAATTAATTTATTTAGAAAACAATATTTACAATTACCAATGTACATATATTAACTAATTTAAGTCTTTCTTAAGTAGAAAACAACTTTATACCGTGAAATGTGATGATATTATCTAAACTTCTGTCAATGTTACGTAATCATTCACGAGATCAGGCCCTCAAATCACAGAACACTATCCTAAGTACAGCGTCATGAGGTCGTGATCTTGGTAACTGAGATAGTCTTTATGTGTTTGTTAATTAGCAACGATCTTAAGATGCTGATGTCGAAATGATGGCATATCGAATGATTACTCACTTGAGTTTGTCGTTCGTTGAGAAACGTTCATTAATGCGGACCTGAGAGACAGCCTGAGTGTACACAAACTCACAATCGGTGCGAGACTCTGACTTTGACAGAGAGCGGGCGTACTCACAATCGTCGTGAGACTATTTGACTTTGACGAAGAGCGGGCGATACACCCCGAGGTGAAGCGAGTGCTTCCATCTACACTCTCGGGCCCGATCTCGGCGTGTCACGCCGAAAGGGTACAGCCGCCATTTCATTTTTATTTTTTTTAATTGCGTAATAAGTACTTAGGTCTAACTTCCATTAGTACAAATGGGTATATATCGTATCTGTGGATAACACTAGGTAAAAAATAACTCAAATACCATGATATAGAAACATTTATTAAGTACAATATTGTAAACACATTCGCTGTTAGTAAAATTTACTATCAGATATGTATTTAGATACTTCCCAATTTCAGCTTCAGTATAATAGGATTGCCTTTCACATGTAGTGTGAGTGACGTATTGAGTTACTGTAAACACAAATTCAAACGCTTAGTAATCGTTTAATACTCGGCGTTTCTAATATAACAACGCCTTCAGAGTATTGTTGAGACTGCCGCGCTACTTCAGCGTATCAGAGATACTAGATTATTTCCAAGTACGAGTATTCTCCAATGCACAGACGGCGGGTTTCTACAGCATGTGCGTAAAAGTACAATCTTTTTTTCCCGTGGATGTACAAATAAGAGTATATGAGCAAGTGAGTGAGTGAGTTAGTGAGTGAGTGAGTTAGTGAGTGAGTGAGTTAGTGCGTGAGTGAGTAGTACAATTAAGTACAGAAAGAGGCTACTCCAATCTAAAATGCCGGTAATATACCTGTTGTTCCCCTGATAACACTGTCACCCATGAACATACCCATGTTCATGGGTGACAGTGATCACTCACCATCAGGTGAGTCATCTCCTCTTGAATAAATAAACCAACCAACTCGCTACAGGGAATCGTTGCGAAGAATCTGCACAGCCTATTGCAAAAAATTGGGTGACATAATATGTAACACTGGAGAGAAACGTTTTAATTCTTAATCGAGGATACAAAGAAGATGCTGCCCGTGGCTGGTCTGAGTTTTTCTGTCTGGCGTAAACATAATGGTATAACGCCATCAATCGAAGACCATCAGATTTTCCTGGCATTTCCTATAGTTGCCTCTTACGACATCCACGTAAGAGCTATAATTTATTTGTTACGAATTTATAATAATAATAATAATAAACATTTGTTCATTACAACCAATAAAGTTACAATGAGTAGTACACACGGAAATAACCAAAATCACATAGTGTAGTAATGAATGGGATCTAAACTCAGCATAAATGTTGCAGTTGCCTACAAAGCTGTTATTCTCTAACGCTGTTCCAGCGCCCACCGTATGAACAGTACGCGCGCATCCCTGCTCATATTGCATTTAATCACAACTGTTCACATTAGGGTACATACCGTAGATTTCCGAGTATTAGCGAGTTCAAATTAGTAATTAAATATAGGTACATATATTTTTATTATCATTAGTTCTTTTTTACACATTTATTAAATAATTATTACAACAATATTACTAATAGTAAGAAACATAAAGTATTAAATAATATTGATTTTAACGAGTCTAACTTCTTTAATCTTATATAAGTTATTTCCCCACCTAATAGCAATGTTTATTTATTTTATTCACAGAGCGGCCCTGCAATTACGTAAAAATAATCCGACTATGACAGTATTTGTTCTCTTAGTAATAGACGTCTATAATTCTTTTTAAAGCTGATTTTACTTGTCATAGTGCGAAGTGATGGTGGGATAGTATAATATTACGTACCCATTACATTCCTCGATGTTGAATTCCACGGTTGTGATTGATTTCGCTTCCAATTTCACGGCAGCCTCGCGGTTGTTTATCTTAACGACTGCGGTAGCATCGTCGACACTACTACAAAGTAAAAAATTATAAAGATTTTCGTTGCCGTCCTCACTTATTCAATATTCTTTTGAGTAAAAGCCTTTTAGAAGAAGTGTACAATAAGCATGCTTGAACATAAAAAGAGAGATACCCTCGCACTAGTGATGGTACTCACTAGTGCGAGGGTATCTCTCTTTTTTTGTTGGCCCATAACCAGTCTTTACGTTAGTGAACGTTAGTATCAACTAATACAAATATCCACTAATGTCAATTAAGATACTTCGTACGAGCTGTCCAAGAGAAAACATCATCACAATTAACATGTTAATAATATATTTTTGTAATAATTTCTTATATTTACGCGAACACTACACATTTAAATAAAACTAGTTTTAGGGATTTTATCGCGTATATTAACTTATTTTATATTCCCGACGTTTCGAGCACTTTAGCACCCATGGTCACGGGGGGACTGAGGTGTTTGACGTCCCAGTGTCATAGTCAACCACGGCTACCTCCAGATTAAAATTATTAATTTTGTTCCAATCTACGCAGTATAAACTTTCAGTATCTTGTAGTCTTGCAGTTGTATGCTTGGGTTGGGATTTAATTTTATTAATTATAGGATCCCAAGCAGATGGTAGCACCAGCCATCTTCTATTGAAATTAGGATGTTTTTGATTTCAATAGCCTTGCCAATCATCCTTGGAAGGAATCGGTGTTCTTTAGCGAGTTTGTGGTCTATCAAATCTAATGTAGTGACGGGGCGATCTTGAACATGTTCACAGACTGCAGACTTCCCGGAGCGTCGATTCTTCACATCAGCTATGTGTTCTTTAATGCGGGTTTTATTGATCTTTTAGTTTGTCCTATATAAAAGAGACCACATTCACAATCAATCTTGTACACCCTGCATCTTGCAGAGGACATTACACTTGACTGATGGTAAAAATGGAGAATCGTGAGTTCTGGTTTATTGCGTAGGTTATTCAATGCTCTAAATTCGTCTTTGGGTCTTCGGTTTCGGCGCTGAACTTCGACGTAACATACACGAAATGTCTTGACGTATCGCTTCCAAATCTTCCTTTCGCATATTATTTATAAATAAACAGTCCTCGACGCTGCAGATAATTTCTTCATACGGTAATCTTCGCAGTGTTATGGCGAAATTAAAGCCCTTCGATAATACTCTAATGAGGGCTAATAATTTTCTGTCGCTAGTTGACACTGAGGTAAAGTTTTTGTTACACAACTTATTTTATGATTCCAATCCCAAGCCAAGCATACAACTGCAAGACTTCAAGATACTGTAAGTTTATACTGCGTAGATCGGAACAAAAATTAATAATTTTAATCTGGAGGTAGCCGTGGTTAACCATGACATTGGGACGTCAAACACGTGCTTTAAAGTGTTCGAAACGTTGGGGATATAAAATAAGTTAATATATGCGATAAAATCCGTAAAACTAATTTTATTTAAATATATTTTTGAATAAAAATCTAATTTAAATCAAAAAGCAAAGCCGACAAAATTTCGAATCATTGATAAAAGAAACTAATTTGAATTATATGATGTATTGATTTAATCACAACGATGCCGTGTAGTGGTGACGTAAGAGAAGAGACCTCTTACTATCCCGTGAGTATCGTAAGAGTCGCAGAGTGAAATGAAACAGGAGATGGGCTGCGGCATCTTCCTAATAACTAGTCTAAATAAAAAAAAAACTTCTTTAGTCTTTAGTATGTTTAATAAAACTGAAGTGACAATTAAACTAATAGCCCAGCAAATGGTAAGTGGCTACTACAGTCCATGGACACCTGCAGCCAACTGCAAACAATGTAAACTACAGATTCTTCGTACCTCTGAGGACTAAGATGGAATGCCTCACAGTCTGTAATTATACTTGCTCTGTATACCCTTCAGATCGAAACACAGCAGTGCACACATTGCTGCTTAGAAGGAATAGGTAAGATGATGATACTTACCCAGATGGTTTCCTAGCTAAACAGGAATCTTACCACCTAGAATTATGCTTAAAATAGGAACTGTAAGAAGTTCATATCGCGATTATTAACTTATAGCATTTACGCTGAAATATTGGTCGATACTGACCACAACATTTTAATATAAAAACAAATGATTACTCATTATAAATCAAAAGGACGACGGTGTTCTCTGGCGTCAAAAATGCAACTTCGTTGATATATTTGGATGAACGCTTCTCCTCCACCCTGATCCTTCTAGAACCACGTGGAATAAACTTCGAGAAATGCCCCATTGCGTAGAACATTGGCTGCTTAAGAAATTCCCCTTTTTTTGCGTCCACAATTATGGGAGAGTCCACATGATTCCCTGCCCAGTTTGGACCTCCATTTTTGTCTAGACAGAAATTCCAGTCCATCCATCCAATTACATTGTTGTTCAAATCCTGCACATAAATAAATAAATAAAAAATAAAAATTAAGGGGATGAATTGCTCGCGTCATGAGGCTTCGACCACCTAACCCTAGGCCTACCCTACACGTGACCCCTAGGAGTGCTAAACGAGCGACAAAGCCGAAAGGAAAGTTTCGGCTCCTCGCTGAATGGTATAGGCGTAAAATTTACCACCCCTAGTTCTATGAGGCAGGAAATAAAAGAAATGCCCCGAGTTCCCTGCGCCCCTTTTTGAGGCAGGAGTGCGAAGAATCTCGGAAAGCAAAACCGGCGACGAGGTTCGCCACCCGCCACGTTCTCGGAGGGGCGAAAAGTGGATTGCGGAAGTCCGTCTGGCTACGCTGAATGTATGTGGAGCAATGCATGATAACATGGATGAAATATGCGAAATGATGTATGATAGAGGAATAGATGTGTTATGTGTAAATGGAACGAAACGGAACGGAAAGGATACCACTGCACATGGCATGTATACCGCTTACTGGTCTGGTGTAGACGAGACCGAGCGGGCATGCCAGGGAGTCGGTATCATCCTCTCAGAAATAATGGATCAATGTGTGAAAGAGTATGAATGTGTAAGCCCAAGGCTGCTATGGATACGAATGAAAGTGGGCTTAAAACTTTTACTGTCCGGTTTTCAGACACAATAGTAAGACAATAGCAATGACCTATATGTAGTGCACGGGATAGTGAAAGGGTTAAAGAATTTAATTGTTCTAGGGATGTACGCCCCAGACATGTCTAAAAGCCCACTTATATCCGCGAGCAGTTTGACCGAGAGTAGTTTGTTTGGGAGATGGTAAGGATGGTGTTAATGAAATGTAAGGGAAATGGAAATATTATTATGTTAGGAGATTTTAATGGAAGGGTTGGGGTGAAGTGGTCTGGTTATGAAAAGACATTGTGCATGTTTGGTGACGAAAGTATAAATGAGAACGGTGAAGGCCTTCTCACCGTATGTGTGGAAAATAATCTTTTTGTGACGAACACCTTTCGTCATAAAAAGATTCACATGTATACATGAAAAAGAAGGGATGATAGAAGCATGATAGATTTCATAATTGTGGATGAAAGAATGAGAAGCGCAGTGGTAGATACAAGGTCGTACAGGTGTTCCAACGTAGGGACGGATTATTACTTGGTCTTATGCCGAATAATGGACTGTTCAGATGTTGGCGGCATTGGACATCTGTGTCTACCACTGCGTTACAGAGTATAAGAATATAAAGGTTACAAGATGAAGGTGTGAATGAGAAGTATAAATGTAGACTAATGGAAAATATTAGTGGTTTGAATGAATTATGTATGAACGACTTAGACTTGGAGACTGTGTGGGATAATATTAAGAAAGGTTTGGTGGATGCAGCAACCGAAGTATGCGGTATAAGTAAGAAAACGAATGAAAGGAAAAATAATACGTTATTGTGGGATGTTGGGGTACGGATGGACGTTGAAGCAAAGAAGAGAGCATGGCTAGATTTACTAGCAACCAAACCTGGTAATTCTGGTGGTATGAATGATGATATTGAAAGAAAAAAGGCAGTCTTTTGACGCCTAAATAAGAGAGTAAAAGAAGTAGTTGAATGGAAAAAGCAAGAAAGAACGGATAAGAATGATATAAGAACATCTGATAACTTCCAGGCAAATATTAAAATGTTCTGGAAACTCGAAGAACTACCAGGAAAATTCAAAACAGCCTAGATAAAATGCTATACGAGACGAGAATGGCTGTATTTTGAATGCTGAAGTTTCGAGATTAAATAGATGAAAGGAAAACTTTGATAGCGTGTTTATAAGTGAGGAGACGTTTGAATTAAATGAGCTAGAAATTCCGAATAAAGAGGAAAAAAGAAGGGAGATAAGTATAAATGAAATAATGAAAGCAATTAAAAGCATGAAAGCAGGTAAGGTTGGTATGATAGAGTATCACTTGAAATGCTAAGGGCTGAAGAGGGAGTGGTGGCAGGCCTGCTATGCACTTTATTTAACTGGTACAAAGCCATTATAGTTCTAATATATAAGGGCAACGGGTCACAGCAGGACTGTAAAAACTGCCGTGGCATCAGCTTGCTTAGCATTGTGGGAAAATTGTATGCTAAGGTGTTGATTGAAAGAGTTATGAAAGAAACTGACGGAAAAATTGGGGATGTGCAAGCTGGATTTAGAAAGAGAATGGGGTATGCGGATCAAGTCTTTTTCATGCAAATAATTGCGCAGAAGCTTTTGACCAAAAATCAAAAAGTTTTTCGTGCGTTTATGGACATGGTAAAGGCTTACGACAGAGTAGACAGGGATGTGTTGTGACAAACACTGAACTCATTTGGGTTGTTCGCTGGGTTGATACAGGCATTAAAGTCTCTTTATAGGGACTCTAGTGCTTGTGTCAGGATCAACGGGGCCTACTTGTCAGACAGGGCTGTGTAGTTTTCCCGTGCCTGTTCAACCTATATGTACAATTGTTTGGAAACGTTGAAAGTTGAAGAATGTGGGTTAATAATGGGTGAGTTAACCATCAAGTGACTTTTTAACGCCGATGATCAAGAAATATTTGCGTCGTTGGCGGCTGTGTTGCAAATGATGGTTACATTAATGAACAGATCATTAAAAGAAAGGGAAATAAAAGTGAATGCAAGTAAGACGAAATTGATGGTTTTTGGAAGAGAGGAAAGTAAAACACTACGTGAAATAAGAATAGAAGGGGAGTTGGTTCAGCAAGTGTATGAGTTTGTGTATTTGGGATGTGTATTTAGCAGGGATGATAGATATGATAAAGATATAGAACGACGAGTGAAGGAAGAAAATAGAGTAAATGGGGCTCTACACACTATTGTGGGAAGTCAGAATGTGTAAAAAAAGGCACGTATGGCAAATCACAATGCTGTGTAGGTCCCTACCTTAATGCATGGTAGTGAAAATTAAGTGTGGCAGAAAAAGCATGAGAGTAGGATAAATGCTGTAGAAATGCGGTCATTAAAGAGTATGTAAGGGCTGAATCTCAATGACAGGGTGATAAATTGTGTGATAAGAGAAAAGTGTGGTTTGCAAGGCGCTGTGAAGTGACCAGGATTAAGAAAGGAATGCTTCGGTGGTTTGGTCATGTAGAAAGAATGAATGGGGAAAGAGTGACAAAGCAAACCTATGTTGCAGAAATGAACGGCAGAGTCGGGAAGGGTCGCCCCAGATGAAAGTTTATCGACCAAATTGGCGAGATATTGAAGATGGGCCAGATAAAGAGTACCCTTAACCGACGAGCATATATGCGTAGGTATATGGATGTAAAGAAGGTGAGAGAGGTGTCTCAGGATCGAGCCAAATGGAAGTCCATATTCTCTGCGTACCCCTCTGGGTGACAGGCGTGAGTGTTTATGTATGTAAAAATTAGATTTGTCTGGTTTAAAGGCTGTGCGCCCGCTTTGAATTATTATAATAATGGCCTCCAGACTGAATATCGGCCACGGCGGCCAGTGTTAAGGAAAACTAATGCGCAAACAAAGTTGCACTCTCTATTTTCTCCCTCCATTAGTCCGAACAGCAATCCGGCACGACCGGAGAGACATCACGCGCTGGACCAACAGCTTTACGTGCTTTCCCAGGGGTGAAACACCGCACACTTCCTGATTCCGGACTGCTATTGAGGATTTCTTTACAAAACCCCAATAACTGATATTGGCCTGACCCAGGATTCGAACCCGCGACCTGATGATCTGCATTCGCACTTACAACCACTAAACCAAGTCAAATAAGTTAAGTGAGAGCCCGCGGTAAACCCGCAGAGGTAATAAAATACTTGTGCAATGCGACATGAGCATATCCCATTGTTGGGGAGATTTGCCCTATTTTTGGACATTATATTTTTACTTTTGTTAACTTTTGGGACACCAGTAATGATGCGGTGTGATGTGTGTATTACGCGTCTTTAGTTCTCTAACTTATAATAGTCCTCTGCTGGACATCGGCTTTTGCATTGTGGGATATATTTCTCATAATTGGCTTGCTTGGCAAACGGTTTGTCGATGGCAGTTCCATATATCTTGCAGTACCATATATCTTACACCTTTGACGCAGGTTTACAGTTCCAGCGTGGTTTACACTACTAGGTGGTGACAGCAGTACCTGTCGCAAGTCATGAGATTTTTCTCTTGTTTTCCACAGTTGCCTCTTACAATACCCACGGCACGAAATGGGGTGATGTACCATATGGTATATAGATGTATTATGCCGCCACCACACGAGTATACGTCTTTACTACCCAGGAATAATTAAAACTTTAGAATATACATTTTCTAAATTTTCCGAACATTATCGAAAAACCATTAAATAACAAAAATGTTTGTCCATTGTGCACGCTGTAATTCATGACATAAACATACCTGAATAATGTCTTTGATGTAGTCCTCAGCTCTTTCCCAAGATCCTAAAACGACTTCTTTGTCGGTTGGAAGATTTCCTGAAAGATATTTAATAAAAAACAAACGATATTTTTTATAGAATGAGGATAACAAACGAGCATACAGTTCAACTCATGGTAAATGGATACTGAGACCCATACACATCTACACCATCCTCGATTAAGTATGAGAACGAATGAGTCAGCTCGACCGGGGAAGGACCACGCTCTCACAGAATACCAGCGTAAAATAGCAGTTTAACGCTGCTATTTCATATGGTAAGTGTAGAGAACCAGAGACCCTTTTTACTGGAAACGAGACATTTCATCTTAGTCCTCACGGGTGACAACGCATCTGCATTTTGATTCGTAATCTAGGATAGATGTAGATGTCTTTGGACCACAGCAACCACTTACCATTAGGTGGACTGTGTGCTCCTTTGTTACCCTTATCCTATAAAAAAAATATAACCTAATTAATTTTAATAAAAATCTTTATAGTAGGTTAACAATTAAACAAAGATATCGCGTAACATACATACAAAAAAACTTCAGTTGAATTAATTAAATTCAATTATCTACTCATTCCAAGAATACAATACAAACCTCTACAAGCTTCGGTGGCGATCACAAAGAGTTCTGGATATCTCCTATGCAAATTCTTGAGGACCTGAACGGGAGTGCTCGTGTCATAGTAAAAGTGAACTGCTATGCCATCGATGTAGTCCAACACCTCTGGATAATTATTTATAATCTGGCGAATAAAACAAATTATAATGTGCGTGTGTTCAAGGCAAGAGTTAAAAGGCTTGTTTAGCTACGTCAGTGCGCTTTACCATTTTTGACTACATTACCACTTACCATCAGGTGGGATAGTAGTCAAGTTCTAGCTTATAATAGTTGAAAAAATATCTTCTTAATAATAGATTGACTGCAGACCGTGGACACCCTTAACTAATTCCAAATAAAATGCAACAAATGCGTTGTCACTCCTGATGACTCTGATGGAATGACTCTTAGCCTGTAATTATACCAGCTCTCTTAGCCTTGAAACACAGCAGCACATACACTGCTGCTTGGCGGCAGAAATAGGTAAAAGGGTGATGTCAATCCAAATGGAATCATGGTAGAAAAGAAGCCCTACCACCTAGAATATAGAAATAAAGCGCTTTAAAGCTTTCTTTCTTAGATTGAAAAGTTAAAGTTATGCTTAAAGTTAAAATATTCCTCCCATAAGCACATGAGTAAAGAAATCCTCTATGGAATTAATTGGAAAAAAATATTCCACCCCTAAGTCGGGTTCTTTACTCATGTGCCCTAAGTGTGCAAAAATTGGGGATTTTTTAATGTAACTATTACGACGTCATTCTAGTACAGTTGTCCTTGTGATATTTCTGAGTCCTATCAAAATGTTAGTGCGAAAGTGTATCGAACAATTAAAGCAAATTCAGATGCTATTATGATGAAATTATTTCATTCTTTTTAGTTTCTTGAAATCGGTTTAAATTTTTTTAATGTTTAATTATAGTATACATTTTGAATAGAGTTATTTTTAATTTTGAATGGAGTTATTCTTAATTTCAAATAAAAAATAATATCTCATAAATATTCATATAATTTTAATTACAATAGATTGAAAAAGATCTTTGGTATCAGAAATCGTCTTATTGTTATAAACCTATATACATATAATATCGTAGCGTAGAAAACATAATATAATGAAATACACAAAGTTGGGAAACTCAAATTGCGATTTATAAGCGACAGTCACTATTGCGAGACGTTTTCATAATAATTATCAACTCTTGCCGAACGGAATTTAGGCTCTTACTTAACCTTACTGTGGTTTAATACCACGAGTTAAGCTTTACCACTGACATAAATATTAACGGAAAGCTTATTATTTTGTTATTTTTTCCAGAATTTTATACAATACCGTGTTGTCTTAAGATGAAGTAAATAAGCTCACTACAATAGGAAATCCCATGTTCAGCCGTGTTACTTTTAGGGGCTAATGAAGAAATAAATAATATATAAATTAGTGATTAAACGAATACGGATGCGATAACATCGTAATATATTACGTAATTCGTTATCGTCATATTTATTACAATTCATAACGATACATAATTTTATAATGAAATGGTTAACAGCTTATTTTTTCATGAAACACACGAATAAAAGTAATGGGCTGAAGAATTTAAATTTTTTATATTTTTTAAACAAAAATCTTCTTATTATAAGCAATGAATATTAAATTAAATTATTTAAAAATAACTCATAAAGTAAAACTCTTTTTGTACTTAAATTTCAATAAAAGTTTAATTAAACGGAAAAATCGGTAAAGCATTTTTTTTTCATAATCGTAATACAAATTACTCGTCATTCGTATCGGTATCGGAATAGTCTTATCGCTTCATCTCTTAAATAAATTAATAGGTCTATAAGTCATTTGTCTTCTTAGTTCAGAATATAAATACATGTTTTGATGGTAAATAACAACGCATGTTTTTATTGTTCTCTTGCAATACTGTCCATCCTAAGGTTGTCTGGAATAAATCAATTTAAGCGATAAGACCGCCCATTGTACCACATACCTTTTCACTCCTTTTGTTTTTGTTCATATTTATAGTTTTTTTTAGCGCGCAATAAAGCGTAGGCTAGAACATGCTTAGAAACACTCAAACGCACAACAAATATACAAAGTACCTACTCTGTGATGCACACACAAGTATATACTACTCTAAAATCATAACTCTTTATGTTCTCTTTAAGTTAACTTATGAAGATTAACTAAATATATTATTTCTTACGTCATAGAAATCACTGGAGATCGTATACCGCTGATCATCCAGCGCAAGGATCTTGGTATCTTTAAACGTTGAATTGCGAATCGTCGGCCCCAGATTTTCTGCTATAAATTTACCCTGAAATAAATTGATCTCTTATTTACGTATACGATGTGTATCCTACAAAAATAATATCTTATTATCAAGACTCCTACGTGAATTTATGATCTCACTGTGAGATAAAAATAACCAAGTTAATGACTTCTCATATTTAATCCATTCCATTACAGCCTATAAAAGTCCACTATAGGCCTCCCCATAGATTGCCTCAGTTGAAACGATAAACACGTAAAGTAGTTTTATTTAATACTAGGGGATGGTTGACCCCTTGCATCGGTCTGCCTTCTTGTAAAACGTTTTAAAATAGTTGTCTGGCTAACATATATAAACATGGGGCTTTAGAATGTAAATGAAATTCAGTATTTTTTTTTTGAAAACTTTAAAGCGTCAACAAAGCGATACTGCCGACAGAAAGTATCTGGGAGTATTGATGACTGATTGATTGTGTTAAAACACGCTTTTATCTAACATTTACGTAAAAATTAGCTGGAATAATTAACGTGAGGTGAGTGATGTAACGTATCTTGATTACCTGATACCTGGAAAATGGCCCTCTGGCCAAGTTAGCAGGTAGGCATGCGATCATAGTACATACTAACACTACTCAATCTTACACATTTCGTTCGTCAGAAAATAAGTGATGTCTGGTGGCTCTGGGATCTTGGACTATAATAATAAACCGTACGGTGACGGCGTAAGAATATTCACTACCCCATATCGTCTCGTGGATGTCGCGAGTGGCGACAGAGGGAAACAAACCAGGAGATGGGCAGCAGCGTCTTCCCGGTAATAACTCAAAAATAAAACTGTTGTAACCAACCCATCTGATAATCTAGGCAACTATTACAAATTTCCATTCTATGGGAGAGGCCTGATGGGCTGTAATAAAGTAAGTAAGTGAAATGTGACAAATAGGGAATGTTGTGATGGAAAAAGTTTTCTTACCATTTGTTTTGCAGTAAATCCAATGCAGCTCTTGGCTGGTAAATCAGTAAAAGCAATTGTCGGCTCATTAGTCGTTGTGATTCCCCAAACCGGAATACCTTCCGTGGCGTATTTTTCTAAAAATCTATACAATCGTTAAAACTCAGCTCCATAAACTAAAAGATACACATTCTACTTTATTAGACTTATTCTTCGCTTGGCAAAGCCACGCTACAGCTGAATTATGACTGCAGCACGAATGGATCGGTTCGACAAGAAAAGGTTCTTCTGTGTTCCGTATGGTGAGTGAACCAGAGAACTTTTTACTGGTAACCTTCTTAACTGGAAACTGGAATCCATTCCAAATTAGACATTAGGGACGACAACGCGTTTGCATTTTGATTCTTAATCACAGATGTAGGTGTAGGTGTCTATGAGCCACTTAACAACAGGTGGGCTATGAAATTAAATAAATGAACTCACCGTTTTACCATGTATTGGTGGTGTAAGAATGAATGAATGAATGAATGAATGAATGAATGAATGATTTTTATTCAATATTGATTACATAATAATACTTATAGAAAGTCATTTCTTATTTACCACTGGTTCGGAAAATACCTCTGTCCTGGGAAGAACCAGCAAGAAACCCAACGGGACTTTTTTTTTTTAAGAGTACCCACTACCCCATATCGTCCCATGTGTATCCTAAGAGGCAACTGAGGACAAAGGCAAAGCATAGAATGGGCAGCAGCGTCTAGTAACAACAAAAAAAATCTGTGGTTGTCAGCCCACCTGCCAAGCGTGGCAACTATGACAAATGCTATGAAGCAATCTATAGAGGAGGCCTATGTTCAGCAGTGGACTTTTGATAGGCTGTAACGGAACATCTAAGAGGCGGAGTCTGTGGTTGTTAAAACGCTTGCGAAGCGAATTTTGGAAAACCAAATTTGAGTGAAACCTACACTATGTTACCTATGCTGCTTTATTAATGAACTGAAATAAAACATGTAACTATCGCTCAAATCACAGACAAAATACTACAAGCGCATAAACTATAACTTAAGTTCTTTTTTAACCACTTGAAACCAGCGCCCGTACTATCTCATTCTCAATCGATGTTTAAAATTGATGTATCTAAAGATGCTAAAGCGCACTTATATAGCATAACAAAAGCCTGTTAACTCTTGTGTTGAAGACACCCACATTGAAATGGGTTGGGAAGACACATAGTGGCAAATTATTCCACTCCATTGCTGTACGCGTTACGAACGACCTAGCAAATCGTTTGGTTCGAATGCGTGGTATGTTGATACATTGTAGAGACTGACCGAGCGTTTGATTGTACTTTATTGGAAGGGAGAGGGAGGCCCACATTCCTCGTTCACCAATTAACTGTTTACTGATTGATGACGATGATTGCTGATGGTGATGATGATTAATAATAACAGTCCTTACTTCAAGTGGTAATCAGCGTACGTCTGGTAGAATTCATTCTTCAGGTAACCACACGTGGGATTTTTATCCGTATAGTACTTCATCCACTTAGGAGGCGACCAGGTAGAGGCGATGACGTGTACAGGCGACTTGGACGCATCCATCATTCTTTTTATTATCGGTATCTGAAAATATGATAGATAAGAAGAGATAATTATTTCATATTATAAAATTGCCGTGTGGTGACACCTCCAGGGTGATATAAGTTAGTGGATGCGCTTACACCGCCAATACACGGCTACATCTCGTATCTCAGGCATGAAATATTCTGGATATTCTGGCGATGAGGCGCCGTGTCAAAGGTGCAAGACGTCTAGAACTGTGATCGCCATTCCGCCCGCCAAGCGTCGCTATTAAAGCAAATCGTAATTGTAACCGGAGAGCTTCATATCCACCAGTAGATTTTTTGGGATGATGATCTAAAATGAAAAGGAATAGGGAAGATTGAATTTTCATGCAAACTTACAAATAGATCCTTACCTTCTGATCTGACCATGTAGTGGCTTTGTAAGAATATCCACGACCCCATAACATCCGAGGTGTCATAAGAGGCGACAGAGGAAAACTTAAACACAATATGGTCAGTAACAAGTTCCTGATAACAGCTCAAAAAAATAAAAAATTGCGGCCTACCCGCCTACGTGGCAACTATGGCAAATATGAGAAAATCTATGGGGGTGGCCTATGTTTAGCAGTGGACTTTCATAGACTGTAACGGAAACGGTATACAAATAGATATATTTTATACGTGGTAGAGCCATGCTGCAGCTATATTAGTAGTATAATTGTAGCACGAATGGGTCGGCTCGACCGGGGAAGGACCACGCTCTCACAGAATACCAGCGTAAAATAGCAGCTTAACGCTGCTGTGTTTCGTATGGTGAGTGTAGAGAACCGGAGAGCCTTTTTACTGGAAAAGAGGCATTCCATCTTAGTCCTCACGGGTGACAACGCATCTGCATTTTGATTATTTATTGAGGATAGACGAATATGTCTATGGGTCACAGCAACCACTTACCATCAGGTGGACTGTGTGCTCGTAAAATGTGCTCTAGAGACTCATAAAATGTAGCCAAATGCAAAGCAACAGTCAAGTGCTAGTGGAGCTTTACACATTGGAATTTGTACCGTTCTTATTACAATCGCCGTAGAGGTATGGATGCAGGTGGCTCAGGACCCTTCTTTGCATTCCTTGGGGAGAGGCTTATTTTCAGTGGAGGGCTTGTAAAGGGCTGTCATAATAATGATAATAATAATATTTACTATCCAGACGTCTTCTGTTCCAAATATATTTTGAGTGGTGAACGTAATTACCTTATAGTGATAATCTTCTCTGGACAGTGTATAGTTCGTTAAATTATAGTCGTCGATTGGCAACTCGTTGTAGGCGAATTCGCTGAGGGAGAAGTCACTCCCACCGATCGGAACCCTAAGAATGTTATACTCCAAGCCCTCGTCACTAAAGTAAGATCTATAAAAATAACATAACTCTATAGTATTTATTAGCAAAAACAGTAGATCCAGGATAACCGACAAAGCCAACCGGATCAAAAAGCTGAAGTAACAATGGGCATATAGCTCGAACAACTAATAACCAATGGAGAAAAATTCTCTAGTGACAGCCTTGTACTCTTAAGCTAAGTGTAGGGTGGCCACACAAAAAATAATAAAATTTTACAGTGTTCACGAAACAGGTTCTTGCAAACAAATATTAGATTGATAGATAGATAACTCTTTATTGCATTTAAACTATAGTTTGGTTTAGAGTAACGGAAAATGACTCGACTGCCTCGTTGGTCTAGTGGTCGTAAACGCGACAGTTGATCATGAGGTCCCGGGTTCGAATCCTGGGGTCGGGCAAACAAAAATCAATTATTGTTTTCTTTTGTCAAGAAATTCTCAGTAGCAGAACGGAGTCAGGAAGGTGGCGGTGTTTCACCACCGTGCCTCGGAAAGCACGTAAAGCAGTAGGTCCTGCGCCTGATCTCTCTCCGGTCATGTCGACTTGCCGTCCCATCGGACTATGAGAGTGAGAGAATAGAGAGTACACCTGCGCTTGCGCGTACACTTGCGCACTATACTCCTGTTATGCGCAGATGGCTAGTCTCCGTTGAGACTGGCACCGGGACTGTTTATCAGTCTCTATATTATATACATTCTTATTTTTAATAGTCCATTTGCATTTCGCAGTCTACAGTTTTAAAGAGGATTGGTCACAGTCGTCACACTTGGAAGGCATCGGATCCCGGAACCTTATTAAGGCATTATGGTTGGCTTAAGTTTAAATAAATAATCCCATGTACATGTAGCTCACCATGTTTAAAAACTTGTTGCCCCCCCCCACAATATTTTCTCATGTATCGTAAAATCATTTTTCACGTATAACGTGCACATAGACAAACATTCAGTCAATTATTTGAAGGTCATATAAACACTTGTACCGTGCGGGATTCGAACCCGCGGACACGCTCTGAAGCCAATCAATAATTATCCCCTGGATTTCCAGCTCATTTGAGCTGAGCTATTTTTATCATTTTTTATTATTAATTGAAGATGGTGATGACGGCGATGATAATGATGATGATGACAACTCATCTGTAGACTTCTTTGAAGTTGGCTGCTAATGTCCCATGGACTGCAGTATCCACTTACTGTGGGCTGTAAGTTAGTTAGTCACTTCAGTTTTATGAAAAAATAAATTATAAAAGGATGTCTGGAAGAGATCACTTTCAGAGTGATAAGACCGCCTGTTGTACATATTAGACTTTAGATTTAACTGTTCTCGTTATTATGTATTTTGGTGTACAATAAAGAATAAATAATTATAAAATTACTTAATCAAGTTTTCCTGCGCGGCACGCGGCAAGCTTCTAAGATTATATCCAGCGGTTCCAGTTGCCGCCGTCCCGAAGCCTTCTATCGTCTGGTACTTTGTATCCGGGTGCAATTCAAAGGAGTACTTGTAATTTTCTGCGAACCAAATAAAAAATAAAAAATAATTAATCACCAATCTTTTTCTTTTGTCTTTGTTTAAAAGCGTTTCACAAGAAATACAATTTTAATAAAAAGTAATACCGACTTCAAAAATTACAAAAATAAAACATTCTCCACATAATAGCTTCGGAAGTTCGAGATTTTACTCGTAATTCCTTAATATACTACTACTATGTGGATTCTTTTTAGTGTTTATGTAATTAAATCTTACAGTATAAATAAGCAAGCTTAAAATAAATAAGGATAAAATAAATAAACCTGTAATAAAAAATGTGTTTGAGTGGGTCCCTGGACGGTTTAGATTTAGAATTGGACCCGGTAGGTGGCGCTGTTGTCAAGATCCAGAAATTACCCATGCGAAGCTGGGGCGCATCGCTAGTTGTTAATAAAAGTTAAATAAATATATTATAAAACTAGAATATTGATTGAATAAGTAAATTAAAATCTTCATCACCTATTTTTGCAATTAATAAAATTAAAAAATTAATAAACAGATTTATTTAAATCGGTTCAAAGATTTCTGAGAAATCGGTGAACATACATAAAAAACATGCGCGTCAAATATATATAACTTTCTCGTTTTTTTACACTCGTTTAGAAATAAAGCAGAAATAAAGGAACAGCCTTCATAGGTCCCGCTGCTGGGCATAGGTATCCTGTTATTTCTTGGAGGGTTTTTAGAACATGAAAGATCCCGCCGCGTTTTCCCAATGCGTGTTGCCGAACTTCACATAATTTCGAAATATAAGCTGCTGCTACTGTAAGTGTTTTTATGGTCTGCAAACAATTTTTCCGAGTCTGGATGTTTGTCCTAGTGCAATTTATGTACCTATGTAAACAGCTTCCACAATACAGGAGAATAGCCTAACGCGGGAGTATCGTGTCTTTTGAAAAAAGAAAGGAAAGAGAAATAAAATAAAGAAAGATCATTTTCACTTACTTGATACATTACATTGCAGCTTTCCACTTCTCTTCTTAAATCTCGAACCACCCTGTAAAATGAAATATATTTATTTTCAAGTACAGATAGACCAGTAAACATAGAGTTACACCGTTACAGCCTATTAAAGTCCACTGCTGAACATAGGTGTCCCCCATAAATTGCGTCATAAGTGTGATATTTGCCACAGTTGCCACGCTTGGCAAGTGGGTTGGTAATTTTATTTTTTTTATTTTTAGTCATTATAAGGAAGACGCTGCTGCCATCTCCTTATTTGTTTCCCTCTGTCGCCTCTTACGACACCCATGGGATGATATCCGGTACTAGATATTCATACTCCGCCACTGTATTATATAAAAATTCTACAAAATATTTTTTTTCATTAGGGTCGTTTCTATGGTATGAAAATTAAAATTTATTTATAAAAACACAAACGAACACACACTCCACCTGATGATAAGTGGCTACTCCAGCACTCCACCTGCAACCAACTTCAAACAAAGAAGGCTACAATTACGTTGTCCCCCTGACAACTAAGAGAGAATGCCTCACAGCCTGTAACTATAATGGCTCTCTTTACCTTTCAGATCGGAACACAGCAATGAAGGCATTGCTATTTGGCGGCAGAAATAGGTAACATGGTGGTTACTGTCCAGACGGACTCATAGGCAGAAAAGCTACAGTATTTTTTATTTAATTTATTTATTTACTAGCTGGTACCCGGCGCGTTGCTGCCGCAGAAAAAATATTTTGGAAATATCTTTTTAAATTTGGAAGGGTTATATTGTTTTTGACACGCGCACCACCTACTGTAATTTAATTGTATTATGCCTATAACTCTCGTGCTCTAATCCAAAGTCCCGAAACCTTTCAGCTCGAGTTACAAAACCGTTTTCAGTGTCTAGAAGACTGTAATGCAGTGGACAATATAAATGACAAGCTCGTGGAAACTGTCCATGCGGTTGGAGCTAAGTTTTGCAAGACCCGCCGCAGAAGAACACATAAACTCTCCGATCACACTCTTAATCTCATGGCTGTTAGACAGGAAATGAAGCTGCAGTCTTCAGCAGATTTGACAGCATACAGGCAACTGAACAGACAGATCTCCAAATGCATGCGGCGAGACTTACGCAACTTTAATACTGCTCGTATTGAAGAAGCGATCCAGCGGAACCATGGCTCCACTGTCTTTGCCAGAGATCTGTCTGCCAGAAATATCTAACTGTCGAAGCTGAAGACTGAGTGTAGCAGCATCGTTTCCGGGACACCTGAGATTTTGAGTGAGATTGAGAGCTTCTATGGGCAGCTGTACACATCATCGTTGGAGCCACACGCAGGTGTGAGTAACGATCCAAGAGCAAGTCTTATCCGACAGTATTCCGATGATATTCCGGACGTCAGTTTGGGTGGGATTAGAATGGCTCTCCAGCACCTTAAAAACGGCAAATCCTCGGGCGAGGATGGAATTACAGCGGAGCTTCTTAATTCCGTCCTCCATGGTGGCACTACACCGGAGGCATGGACCAGAAGTGCGGTGGTCTTGTTCTTCAAGAAAGGCGACAACGCTCTCTTGAAGAACTACAGACCGATTTCCCTTCTGAGCCGCGTCTACATGCTGTTTTCGAGAGTCATTACGAATCGTCTCGCACGCAGACTCGGCGACTTCCAGCCTCCCGAACAAGCCGGTTTTCGAAAAGGCTTTAGCACCATAGACCACATATATACCCTTCGGCAAATTGTACAGAAGACCGAGGAGTACAACTTGCCACTATGTCTTGCGTATGTGGACTATGAGAAAGCCTTTGATTCCGTCGAAATTTTGGCGGTGCTGCAGTCCCTGCAACGGTGCCAAGTTGAGAAAGAGTACAGAAGGTGAGAGTACAGAAACTCTTCACCGCTGCATTGAAAGACGTTTTCATGCACGTTACTATGCTCAATGACCTCAATAGTGCCTCCCAACAGATAGGTCTTAAGATGAACATGGACAAAACAAAGATCATGTATAACGTCCATGTCACACCTTTGCCGGTAGTTGTTGGGAGCACTAAGCTCGAAGTTGTTGACGTATATGATTACCTGGGGCAAATAGTCCAACTAGGTAAGTCCAACTTCGACCGAGATGTCAATTGACGGATTCAACTCGGCTGGACAGCGTTCGGGAAATTTCGACACATCTTCTCGTCAGGTATACCTCAAAACTTGAAAACGAGACTGTACAACCAGTGCGTTTCCAGTGATGACTTATGGAACTGAGACGTGGTCCTTCACTGCTGGCCGTATGAGGAAGCTCAAGGTTGCTCAGCGTGCTATGGAGAGGGCTATGCTTGGAGTTTCTCTGCGTTATAAACTTAGAAATGAGGATATCCGCAGAAGAACCAGAGACCGACATAGTCCAACGGATTAGTAAGCTGAAGTGGCAATGGGCCAGCCATATAGCTCGAAGAACCGACAACCGATGGGGAAAAAAAGAGTGTGTCTTCTCGAGTGGCACCCTCGTACTGGTAGGCGAAGTGTAAGGCGACCCCCACTAGATGGAGTGACGACCTGGGAAGACATGCAGGAAGTCGATGGATGCAGGTGGCTCAGGACCGTGCTTTGTGGTATTCCTGGGGAGGCCTATGTTTAGCAGTGGACTTGTGAAGGGCTGTAATGATGATGATGATGCCTATAACCTTCGCGCAAGTGCAAGCAATAAGTTGATAAAATTTTAACGCAATCTGATGAACGGTATGGCAGCGCATAAAATACGAACAAACAAAAATTAATTTTATACTCGTATATTAGATTTAAACTTCATTGCACAAGAATGTACAAACGCGGATTAACTCCTTAAGGCGTTCTCTACCAGAATACTACTACTCTTCTTTATCTTACAGTACCTATCTTGGAATATTAAATAGTAGGACTTGTACTTTGGCCTCCATCCGGGTACTACGCTCTTACCTAGTTCTGTCCCCAAACAGTAGTGTAGTTACTGTCGTGTAAGAGAACAATAAAACAGACTGTAAGAAATTTCATCTTTGCTCTCAAGTATCTCAACTATCTTCACTTTGTATCCTTAACCTTTACTTCACTTTACCTTACTTAACCTATAACAGTTTCTAGTAAAAAGCGTCTCCGGTTGTCTTCACTCACCATAGTAAACAAAACAGCATAATGTTGCTATTTTACGCTTGATATTTTATGCAAGCGTGGACCTTCCCCAGTCGAGGCAACATTTTATGTTACAGCTATAACTCACCTACAACGTAGCTCTACCATGTCCATATATATAGGTCTAGGTATAGATATATATATATATATATATATATATATATATATATATATATATATATATATATATATATATATATATATATATAGGTATATAGATATACATGTGGCCTTTTTTATAGCCTCCTCTCATGATGGGACTTTGGAAAAGGCCAGAAAGACGCCATCACACGGCGACCAACTTGTACTAGGAAAACATAAATCAATACAGTAAGGAATAGAAAGTAAAACTAACCTCAGAAGACGTATAAGAGATGTAACTGCCTTTAGCAGGAATGTCTCTAGTGATTGTGTCGCAATACGTGTCGTTACAAACACACACAACTGATTTTCCCCTGATGGCCCGCGCCGCGCATTGCAAGTCCTTTGTGAGCTCCGTCGCTCCTTTTCCTTCTGCACCAAACCAGTGTCTCAGTAATAAATGCATATCTTTATGATAATTAATAGAATCAGGCGTTTCTTTGCGGAAATCCATTATAATGAGGTTGTTATAACTTTAACCAATTGAGGGTGGGAGGTCCCCTTCAAACTGGGCAGGACACATAATTTTCTTTCTTTACGCGGAATTAAGCAAATTAAGTTATAACAACCTCAGCATATCTTTATGATTAAAATTCTTCTGTAACTTTGATTGTACTCGTCTTAAACTACAAAGCTCGTCGAATTGGTACAAAAACGTTCCCTTTGGCATCTAAGTTACCACTGCAATCTAGTTAAACGCCTACCATCCTATAAAGACCGACTAAATCACTTTAAATTAAATTAGCCTTAAAGAACTCTTAATCAATCGTGTTTTTATGTTCAAACTATTATAATAGGGTAATCGATTGCCCGGAATTATAATAAATAATTAGGTTAAATGCACCAACTGAACACGTAGACCTTCAAAATATTCACCTTTCGTGACAAAATCAGCCAAGAGCAATCTAGGCCATAACTCAACCTTGACCAGAATTCAACGTTGATATAACTCTTTGTCCAAAAAATAGATATAGATATGGAATATGGTGCTGTAAAGTGTCGGGAATTAAAAACGTTAAAATTAAACGCGATAAAATCCGTATAATTAGTTTCATTGATATATTTAACTCGATTGAAGTCGATAGGTACTTAACTCATTTCATCTGAAAAGTTAAAATTCTACTATTTTTTGTGTAATCGCATTTTAAATTATGTAATTTTAATATAATGATATTATTTCATCATCATATTTTATTATAAATTGTTTATAAATAGGTAAAATTAGCTTGCCCTAGATGCACGCCGTGGTAAAATTAAGACGACATTTAGTTCTTAATTCTAGAATAGAAATATTGTAACAACAAATAATGTATGTCTTGTTGGTTATCCTTAATAAAATAAAATAAAATAAACAACTGGACCAATTTAGATGAAATTTTTTGTGTGTTTGAGTTTGGATAGACCTTGTATGGTTCAGATTCTCAATTGGACGAGGTAGGTGAAATCACCCGTGCGAAACCGGAGCTGAGTATATTATACTAGCGATCAATCTCGGCTTCATAAACTCTCACGCCTGTCACCCAGTGGTGGAAACTACGGACTTCCATTTGGCACGATCCTGACACACATCTCTCGCTTCTTTCACATCCATATATTTACGATTCATGATCATTGGTTAAGGGTACTTTTATTAGTTATACAAATCAATTATCCGTCTCCGACTCGTAAGCTTATTTATAATTAACATGGTAACAGGATAAATGTGTTTTATAAAACCGAAGTGACAAACGAATCTACAGTCCTCCTTAAAGTGGTCACAGACGTGTCTTCACTTCTGAGGACTAAGATGAAATGCCTCATAACCTGCAATTATACTGATTCTCTATTTATTTGTTTATTTCAGAGACATGGTACAATAAGTTATTGCATTATAATGTTTGATCATTTGCATGTCTCACCGGTATCGGCGTAGAAATAGCACAATAATAAATTCTTAGTTTTTTACAATGTCATTATAAAGATTAGATGTCAATAAAATTATATCATGTTAATATAATAATAATAATAGCACTTATTAACAATTTTGAAGTAGGTATAAATTAATAATAAAGTTTCAATTATTATGAATAGTAATTAAATACATTTGAAATTAGAAAAACATTGACATTTTTGATTAACAGGCGGTATTTTTAAATTAAATAATATGCCCATCTCTATTGTAATTTATTCAAAGCAAAGAAGTTATTCATTATAACCGTATAGACCGGAACACAACAGTGCAAGTACTGCCATTTGGGGACATAAATATATAAGAAAATTGTACCTACCTAGACAGACAGCTAAGCAGAAAAGGAGACATAATAGAAGTAAATGCTCAGGGCATTTACTAAAGTCTCATGGCCTTCACTAGACTGTGGTAAATTGTCGTCATATAGGCTGGCAAATCGTATTAATCAAACAGATCATGATAAGGTAGACCTATTTATACGTTACGCTCGGCAATAATACCGTGCAGAGTTTCAAGCTAAATAGTTCTTAGCTTTTTCGCGAAATAGCTATCGACTAAAGACAACAAAATCATAATAATCCTTGATGGACGCTGCCAGTGCACTATCGCTCGCTGGCTGGTCGCGTGCGCGTAGTTTAAACCTAATGTCTGGACAAATTTTAACCTATTCTACTAGATATTGCCGTTACAGCCTATTAAAGTCTATTGCTGAACATAGGTCTTTCCCATATTATATTTGGGAAATATAGGGGATATTTGCTATAGTTGCCACGCTTGGCAAGCGAGTTAGCAACCGCAGTTTTTTATTTATAGTCGTTATTAGGGAGACGCTGCTGCCCATCTCCTGATTTGTTTCCCTCTGTCGCCTCTTACGACACCCACGGAATGATATGGGGTAGTGGATTTACTTACACCGCCTCTACACGGTAACAACTAGATATTGGCACTTTTTAATTATCCCTGTTGCATGTAAAGTACATACATAAAAGATGACTTGAGGAATGCTTTTGACTTTAGATCCTAGAAATTAATCGTTACGTTTGCAATGTTTTATGGTCCTTTTTTATACGTGGTAGGTGCTGCTGGCATGCTGCACCTATATTATGGCTGCAGCACGAATGGGTTGGCTCGCTCGGGGAGGTACTACCCTCTCACAGAATACCAGCAGCATAATGATGCTGTGTTTCGTATAGTTACTGTAGAGAACCGGAGACCCTTTTTACTTGAAACGAGGCATTCCATTTTAGTCCTCACGGGTGACAACGCATCTGCATTTTGATTCTTCATTGAGGATTGATGTAGATGTCTATGGGCTACAGTATCCACATACATGTCATACGGAAATCGTGCAATCGATTCTTTTTTTATATTCAGCAGGGTGAACATATTATATATTACTGTTAAAAAGTATTTGCCATGCCTCAGATCATGATGGTTCTAGTGAAAGCAGTCAAGAAGCCCCTGTCAAGACCAATGAATAAAAAACGGACAAGTGCGATTAGGATTCGCGCCCTGATAGTTCATCCATCCCTGGAAATATAGGTAAGGTAAGCACCGAATATTGCTCTAACGAAAAGGTTGATTGAATGACAAACTTTGCGGTAGAAAAAATGTTCTCCCATACATCGGTCTGCATCACGGTCGATGTTCCAACTATGCAAATTTTTGGTTTTCTTTTTTACTTGTGCTGTGACTGTGAAACCTTGCTTCTTACTAAATTTCATGATTCTAAGGCAACTGATGTTTTGTTAAGTGAGTTTGCGAAAAACAAAATATTATGTGGTATATTGCCGTATCTTTTAAATTTATTGATTCGGCGTTCGTTGAGTCGACGCTTGAATTTTTTATAAATCCAAGGGACCGTAGATATAATATTGATATTCATTGACACTAATATTGATCGTAATTGACATTAATTTCACCTTAATAATATTTTCCCTTCCTGAGAAAGTGGGATTTGACATACGGACAGACGGACGGCCAACAAAGTGCTCCTATAGGGGTTGTCCTTTTGAGGTACGGAACCTTAAAAAAAGGTTGTTCTGGACAACAAAATATTCAAAGTGGATCATTGAACTGTGGTGAAAGGTTCAGTGACACAATGGGTCGAAAATCGAAGTATTTAGTTCTAAAAGTAGAGCATTCATCCGGAGAGCAGCTGGTGAACGTATGCGGAAAAAATGTGCCGATACGTCGGTTAAACACGGAAAGGACTCTTGACATTATTTGGGGATATTTTGAAGGTTCTTTCTATTAACTTTCAGATTCTTTTCTGAAGTGACAAACGGCCGGGCATACAGCGCAAAGAACCGACAACGGGTGAGAAATAAATGGCAGCCTCGTATCTGTAAGCGAAGTGTAGGGCGGCACCTCAGTAAATGGAGTGAATACCTGCTAAGAGATGCAGGAAGTCGATGGATGCAATTGACTCAGGACCGTACGCTGTGATGTTCCTAGGGGGTGGCCAGTGTTTAGCAGTTTGGATTAAGGAAGGCTACAATAGAATCTTAGAAGATAATATTTCATCTATTGGAATCGAGAAAGGCGATTTATTTTTCAGCAAGACCATGACCCGAAACACGCTTCAAGATTATGTTCTGAGTTTGTACTAGGAAAAGAAGAGAAAGGTATGCTTTCACTGTCCGTTTTCATACACAATGGTTAGACTATAGCAATGAACTATATATAATAAACGGGAATGGAATGGCCTAAGATCTATGTCCTCTGCAATTGCCTGGTTCGAAATCGATAGAGAATTGTTAGATGGCTATTTGTTTCCACACATATGTAAACAATACCCCACATAAAACAGTTATGGGGTATAATAGAATAGTATAGAATATTTTTTAATTAATATAAATCACATGGCCCAGTACCTCAAAAAGCACGTAAAGCCGTCATGCACCGGTACTCTCTTCTACCTAACCTCCCCCCACCTCTATGAGGCAATATGTGTATGTTCAGCTGTGAACTTGTAATGGGCTATTGTTAATGAATCAATTAAAAATATAATTTATATTATAACCTATAACGAGAATAAATGCAAAAGTTCAAATCATCTAGGTTGGCAAATTACTCACACTCAAACTCATGTCCTATTCAGATCTGACTAGATGAAGAAAATTTGTTCATATCAGCACTTACCAAGAATTCTAATGTCAGCAAAACACAGGAGAAAATAAACACTCACTAATTTATTAACATTCAAATTCATATTGATACCAATAATGTTCTTGTATTAACATTAGTACCACACAAGCTGTTCCTCACTAAGGAAGAAACTGTGAATTCGATTGTATTAACTATTGTAAATCACAACAGTTAATGTATTTATACTAGAAAAATCTTGTCTTGAATATAACTTTCCTAGAAAATATTACAGTGATTCAATTATAGTACAATTATTTGTGACATTTTCTAAGTAAATTGCACAATTGTAAAGAAATAGATAAACAAAAACACAAACCCATTGTTCTAAAAAATGCTTTATTATTATTATCACATGTACAAAAGTATATAAAACTAAAATACTAATAACTTTATTTACAAGCTTATTCTAGGATTCCTTATTTCTTAAACATTATGTACATTTTATAAGTCTTTTACACACATCATAGTACACTTGTAAGACGTGTTTTCTTTTAACGGATTATCCATCACACTAATGGCGTTCACGTTTTCTGATGGTGATTCTATTGTGTCTAAAGTTAATTTCACTTTATCTTCACTTAAAGGCAAAGTTTTTGAAGTGGGCGTTATATTTGCTAATCGAGCTCGAATTGCTTCCCTTACATGTGAGATTAAAGAATTTTCCTTCGTTTTTGGCAGAAACGGTTGTTGGGCAAGTGCTTGGTTTGAAACTGGGAAATCATTAAATACTGACGGTTCCTGGTTTGTTTTATATTTTTCATCCAAATCCATGTTCGTAAACTCAGATAGAGCGTTATTTACATTTAAACTTTTCTTTAATGGAGTATTAATATCTAAACCTTTTTGAGAAATTTTTGTCCCTTTGTTTTCACCTGGAACCCTATCTAAAGGCCGTATTCTTGATGCACTTAATTCACTCGGTGAACGATGAGCGTCCTCAATAGATTTTATCCTCGCATTTTTTGATTTAGGTACAGCATTCTTATCATTCCTTAAGGATCCTAAAGATAACTTTGTAGGATAGCCTACGGCAGTTTTCTTGTAATATTTAGGTTCTGTAATTGGCTTAAATGTAGTAGTAGAAAGTGTTATCTTAACTTTGTTATTTTTTAATGGAGCAAATCCACTGTGCTTCCCAAGGTTTTTTAAGTTGCTAAAATATTTTTCTTGGTGTAAATTTGAGGCTTTCTTCATTCCTTCTGAGGTTATTTTTTCAATAAATCCCAAGTTTTGTTTGAAGGTACGCTTATCATCATTTTTGTTTGGAGCATTAAGGGCGTGTGACTTTTTTAGTGGCTTCATTTTGTTTTTTATAAACATTTCATCTTGTGATGACAAACTAGACGTAGATTGCAAATTGCGTTGTCTATCAGGAAGTCTTGTAGAAAGTAATTTTTTCAAATCATTACCTTTTTCAAAACCAATCCTGGTAGGCAAGCTTAAACTTTTACCAACGTCTTCGTAAGTAGGTATATTCATAGATTGCAAATTAATCTGATCGGATAGTTTTTCGTGAATGGATGTTACTCTATCATTTAAGTCTTCGTGTATAGCATATAGTTTTTCTTTCATGTCATCTCGCTTTCTTCCCATTGATTCCAAAAAATCATTAGAATCTATTCTGGTATTTTTTAATGGACTACCTAATTTTACTTCTTCTAAATTGCTTTGTATAGCTTTTAATGCGTTATCTGTACGATGTTTAAGATTGTCCGTAAAATCGTTTATATAGTGTTCAGAGAAAAGAGGTCTATCCATTATATTTGATTTTGGAATTTGAATTGCTGGAGATTTAAAGATATTTTGAGCGTTTGATTGTAGTAAGCTTCGTATATCATCTAAGGTAGGCACTTCCCCTAATGAAATTCCCAAAAGATCGGATGCTAATTTTGATTTAGATTTTGCTTTTGATTTTGTTCCATCAGAGCCTAAAGATAAAGTTGCGCCAAGTATACCTGCATTATTACCCAAAACTGATTCTAATTTTAATGGTTTTAAAATACCAGTCTCCGGTAAAGCTAATTTAGTTTTAAATGAGTTTATATTTAGTCTCGGAAAAGCCATTGATGGATTGGATTTCAGCTTTTGCAAGGGTCTCAATTGATATAAATCTATGTCAACATCTTCAAAACGGCTATATTTTGGTAATTTAGATCTTAAATTCGAAGACAGTATAGAATTTAAATTTGAACTTTCAGTTAAAGGGTCAAAATCACTTGATCTAGGTTCTTCTACCTCAAGTTGACCTGCATTTATAATGTTTGTGATTCCCTGTCTAATTTCATCTAAACTAGGTATTTCAAAGGGTTTCTTAAATAGATTAAATCCTTCTGTCGGGAAAGATGGTTGAACTATGATATCCTGAGGTAAAGAAGATCTTAGGTTATTTTCATTCAGTTGTGGCCGTATGGTATCATATTTAGAATTACTAGCTTGGAGTGACATTTCATCTAATGATGTAATATCCTCCGAATGTGCATCTGTATTATCTTTATCTTCATCTGTTTTGAAAGAATTTTCATCGGAACTTACATAACAAGTGTGCTCAGATCTTTGTGAATTATGAGTTTCTTGTTGGATTTGTGAATTTGAATAGTTAAATGTTGCATCATTATCAGGATCTGATACAACTTCTGAAGAAAATGTGTTTCCATCCAATTGTATTTTTGCGTAATCTACCTCTGAAGGGTCGCTTTGATTGTCATTTACCATATTACTTGATAACAAAGAATTTTCAGTGATACTTATCGATTCGTCATTACTACAATCTGAATCTTTCAAAAATAAATTTCTGGCTCTTGACTGGTTTTCTTGATTAAGAAGAGAATTAGAGATTTTTTGTAAGTCGTGAATAGTAACGTCATTACCGCTTTTAGATTCAAAATTTACTCCATTCTCTACATCCTGATTACTATTACTTTTTTCAATTTTTACAGATGGGTTTAAATCTGTGTCGTGTAAATTTGATTTTATGGTCCTTTTTAGATTGTCCAACCTTCCTAAAATATCGGCTTTAAATGATGCAAAGCGATTAGTTTCTTGTTTTATCGGATAACTAGCACTTCTATTTTTATCCTGTGTACTTTTTAAATTTTTTTCTTGATGGCGTGCGCCCTCATTTATACTACTGTCATTAACACCTGGATCATCATTTTGTGTGTTTATCTCTTTTTCCAATATTTTGTTTGTATTATCGCTCGTTTCAGAAGCTGAATCTTTAATTTCATTATTTTCTTTGTAAAGGTCGAGATCGTATTCTGAGTTTTTATGTTCAAATTTCTCATTACTACTTTTACTAACATTACTTTGTTCTTCGGCGGAATCAGAGGGGTCAGCAATTTTACTTATATCACTTGAAATTTCTTTTTCATTTAAACTATCATTTAAATTCCTTATTTCATCTTCATTAGAGTCTTGGTTAGTAACTAGCGGAATTCCAGAAGAATTTGGGTACATTGGGGATTTTATTTTTGTTATTTCATGCGAAACTTTTCCTAAGTTTTCTTTTAAATCACTTGCATTACCAATAACATCACACTCACCTGTGTTCATTATGCGATCGTTTTTATTGAGTGTACTAGATGTTATAAAAATATCTTCGGTGTTTTCTGTTCTAGCAGCTTTTAAATCAGTATACATTTTTTCTTTTGTAGAATCTTTGTTGGAGATTTTTCTCGGTGGGATAAGCTCGACGTCTTTTAGTTTCAATAAATTTTTAACGATTGGATGTTGATAATCAAATATTTTATCCAATGGCGATTGCAATTTAGAGTTCAAATCTGTAACAGAATCACCATGCCCAGAATTAAAGTTACTCAAGCTATTTTGTTTTTGAACTGTATGCAAATTATTATTCACACGTTTTGCATTTCTCAATTCAGTAAGGTCACGTAACTTATTCTTTAGCGCGGCTAATCTAAATGATGGGCTAATACTGAATTCCTGTCCACTCTCTAAATTATTTTGACTTTCACATGGAATCTTTTGCATGCTTGCTCTAGATTTTTGCCATATATTTGAATTATCCTCTATTTTCTCCTCTCTGATAGTTGAAAAATCATTTAGCAACGATGGGTTTACTTTAAATTTACTGCTTAAATCATTATTTTTGTTAACATTGATTCTTTCTTGTATGTTACTAGCACTGTTGTCCATATCAGATAATGATTTATGTAGTAGGCTCTTAGATTTATGCTTTGGTAATATTATTTCTTTTGATAATCGCGGAGATGTTATACGTTGCCGACCCAAAATGTTTGAATTTCCTAATGGACTATGAATACATCTGGTTTCTTGAACATGTGAGGCTTCTGAAAGAGTATCGTCGTTGTCCAAATCATCCTTTGGGCTAATTACAATAGTGACCGAATTTCTTGTATTATCAGGTTCTGAGTCAAACAAGTCCGATTCATCTGCTCTAATTGCACTTCTTGCTGCATCTCTTTCTAACGCGTCTTGATATTCTTCATCGGTGGCTTCTCGTAAAGTCTCCAAAACTGATGAAGCTAAGCCTACTTCCGGTTGTAGAAGTGGTTTAACTTCTTCTTTCGGTTTCTCTGTCCTATAATAATGATAATATTAGCGTTTGTTATTTCAATCGATCACAGTATACTGCAGAATATATTGTTTAGAATAAGAATAGAAGTATTTTTATTTAATATTGCAATTAATATGTACGTATTGAAAGCCTTTATATACCAGGTGGTAAGACTCCTTTTCTGCCTAGGAGTCCATCTCGGTAGGTATCACTCTCTTACCTATTTCTGCCGCCAGAGAGCAGTTCATGCACTGCTGTGTTCCAGTTTGAACAATATAGGGAACCAGTATAATTATAGGCTTTGGAGCATTTCATCTTAATCCTCAGTGGTGACAACGCATCTATAGCCTTCTTTATATGAATTTGGTTGCAGGTGTCCATAGGATGTAGTAGTTACCACTTACCAACAGTTGGAATGTAAGTTCGTTTGTAACAGTGGTTTTATAAAAAAAAATATCACAGTTTTACTCTGTCTTAGGCAGAAGCAACAAGAATCTAGCGGGATATCTTTTAAATAATAATTTATAATATTTCACAATTAAATGTAAAAACATTTAGAAACAGCAAAGTGGAAATCACCTCATGCACCGTGGATGCAATTATGTATTCTTTAATATTATAATAATCCCTTTTTATACAGTTTTATAGATATATTTAAATTTAAAATTAGATAATAATTAATATTTTTTACTTTGAAAAGAACTAAAAACTAATATTATCACACAGTCTTCCTCGCTGAACGAGAAAAAACCAACCTTCTTGTCTCCCACGGCGACATCCAGCCGCGGATAGAGTTCTATAATAAACTTCACTGCGCGTGAACTCCACGGGCCTATAGTCTTTGCAGCAATTAGCTCTTATATAGTCACCTCTCAGAAAGTCATATTTGTTATTATAACATATTACATTATATATTATTATTACACAACTTTCTTGTAAGTAACACAAGAAATCCAATGAATAGTTAAATAAAGTTAGCAATTGGAGCAAAAAAAAGCGTCTTTTCTAAAATAAAATACCCACAGCAAGCCATTCTAACTATTTTTATAATTATTACAGCTTTTCTTTAATAAAAATATTAACATTGGACCGTGAAGGTATTACAGCCTGTTTGAAGTCGAGTAACTGGTATTACTTGCACTTAGTCCTAGTATTGCACCTATTGCTAGCTTGAGCGTATTCCTAGTATTTACAGAATGTATATCACTATTTTTAATAGACATATATTAGCTTTTGTGTAAGAATTAAAATGCAGGTGCGGTGTCACACCTAAATACTTAGATGGAATGCCTTATTGTCAATCAAAAGAGTCTTCGGTTTCCGTCAATTGTGATATGAAAGACTAAAGCATTGTGCTGCTATTTTGCAGTGTTATTTCACTACCGTATGGTGCTTCCACAGTCGAAACGACCCATTGGTGTTGCAGTCATAATTCGATGCAGCAGCAGATGACACTACTACGTTACTAATGTTGATATAAAGGTGATAAATAATAACCAACCTTTCTTTAGGATGTGCGGCTCGTAAGAAAGATGGATAAAAGATGGACGGCGACGCCTCAGAGTCGACTCCCGTTAATTGACAGGGACAATCATCCACGGGAACGCGAGCAAAGGAGCTTATTGTTGATAATGAGTTTTGGTCCCTGAAATTGCTATCTCCATTTCTAGTTCCGGGGCATGGACAACATTCCTCAAAGTTCGTCTGTCTATTCACCCGACCATTTTCTATAACTGGTTGTGAAATCTGTAATGATTGATTTTTAATTTTATATATAGATATTAATTTGTGGTGATATTTTTAATTAAAAAAAAGAATAGTAATCTTATCAACATTACTAATACTCCTGTTAGGTTCTTGGAAGCTAAAAATGCTTGTGTTGAACGTGGTTGACGACAGTAGTCGAGTGATGGAAGTGAACCTGCGACTTTCAGAGTTTTCAGTTCCGCACCCTTAACCATGGCTACTTACGCTTTAACGCCGTATTAATCTTGAAGATGACGGAGATGTATATGGAAAAAGGGACCGCGCTTAAGGCAATATATGAAGTAGAAATAAGCCCTTGTCTATATCTCCCTGGGGAAGACAGGCAAAGTGTAGGGCGGTCCCAACACTAGACCTGGTAAGAGATGCAGGAAGTCGATGGATGCAGATGGCTCAGTGCCGTGCTTTGTGGCATTCCTTGGGGAGGCTTTTGTTAAGCAGTGGACTTGTGATGGGCTGTAATGATAATGATGATGATATCCTCCTGTATTTTGTTTCAACATAATGCCATTATAGTTAAAATTTAATGAATATACAGGTGACAAGTGGCATAGTATGGACTTTATTTAATAAACATTTAAATAACTTTTATACACAAACATATAAAACAAATACACATATACATTTCCTTGTAATATTAATTTAGAATAGTTTCATTTATAATTCTTTTGATATTTGATTCACAAAAAATATCAACGTGCGGTCTGTGGTGGCTTAAAGTAGCAAGTGGGGCAATGCAAGAGCATACAGCGCAGGAGCTAGATGTCCCACGATTGTGCGATTGGCGATCAACTCAAGTTGAAGAACAAGCTAAGCACCTTGGGAAATCTCCATGTCTATGCACTGCTGAATTTTCAGATCTTTAATATCTAAATAGTAAGTCAGAACTGCATCCAAAGTGGCCTGATAAAAAAATCACCTATCGCAGATGACCATTTTGGCGATTTTACAATTTGGGGGAAGCGTTCAGTAGTGCACTGATACAAGTTCATGGTGTTGTATAAAGTATTATGTGCCGTATGATGGCGGGATGGCGGGATGGCGGCATAGTATTTATCGTTCCGCATTATGATTTATATTTACGCGTGTCGTAAGAGATGACACAAAAGAAAACAAAACAAAATGATCCAAACAAAACAAGTGGTAAAATTAAAAATTTACCACTTGTTTTGCCGCCGATTTCAATATAAATTAAATCAATTCATAAACATAAACAATAAAATGAGAACATCATCAATGTAGTCGAAGTCAATTAAATACTCATTATTAAGGATAACTCAAAAAACTACTGGTCAAATCTTGATCAAATTTGATATGGCACCACATGAGAAGCACCAGCTTTCAAATAACAAAGAGAGAGAGAGAGAGAATCGTCAAAATGGGTTCACCTAGAAAAAAGTTCTGAGGTAACACACATAAAAAACAGTCGAATTGAGAACCTCCTCCTTTGTTTGAAGTCGGTTAAAAATGAATCATTCGTGATAGTGACTTCGTTTGTTATCTAGAACTATTCTACAAGAACTATTCCACCCAGAGCTTACAACACGGCAGTGAGATACAGGCTTATCAAAACAAAACGAGCGTTAAATTCAACTTATAAGTAACAAAATATAATACTTTAGTAAACTTGAAATATTTTTGTGATTTTGATAAACACGTGTACAAGTTTCACAATATTTAGTTTAAATTATTGTTATACTAACTAGCAGGTACCGTGCGCGTTGCTGCCGCAGAAAAAATAATTGTGGAAATATCGTTTCAAATTTGGAAGACTTATATTGTTTAATTAGGAATTGAAGTTGAGTTTGAGTGATAGATTACTTTCAAATAAATTTATCGGTACGATACGCGCGCCACCTACTGTAAGTTAATTGCACTATGCATATAACCTTCGCGGAAATGCAAGCAATAAGTTGACAAACTTTTACCGCAATCTGATGAACGGTATGGCAGCGTATAAAATACGAACAAACAAAAATTAATTCTTACATATTAGATTATAAAAACCGATCGGTTACGCCTCACGGCATTAATTATTAGTATAATAATAATTCAAAATATATATTGCAAAACTAGTACAAGTGTTTATCCAAATCACAAAAATGAAGCTGAAGTTTCACCAAGTAACAACAATCGCAAGTATAAATTACAAACTTACAATATTTCGAACCACAATGAAATGCACTACAACAAGCCCTTTCCACATCTTTCGCGTTTGATCTCATGGAGGCACCTCAGTTAACTCTTGGTTTTCTAATCCAGGCCTTAATTATAGATAATTTGAAAGACCCTTATATCTATGAGATAACATGAGATAATGCTTGAAAACTATAAATCACGCACTTTTGGTGACCGCTTGACATACTACGTGACCAAATATGTTTTTGTTAACTCGCGGATAAAACACGTTGATCTGCGATATCTTATTATCTATTCGATTGCATAATAGATCAATTCTCCATCGTGACTTAGTGGTTACCTTAGTGACCTTGCTATTAAGACGCGTGCTCTTGATTGAAATCCCATGAACATTTGTGTACACTCTATTTTCTGTGATGTTAGTGGTGTTAGCCAGTTGGCTTTTATAGCTTCATCGGGCTCAGCTATATAAAAAGGGGGACTAATGATGATGATGAGGAGAATGGTGATGATGATGGGGATGACTATTATGTCCGAACGGTAGTTTTTCGTTACGGTTTTACCAATACGCAAATCAGCATACACGTGCATTAGTTATATAGCCGCCGAGCATAGCTGGTAGTCCCCGACTCTTAAGGCTAACTTCTGTCGTTCGATGTTCTGTGAGAGGGGATTTCTACCTCATCTTACTGATCCTTTAGGCTGTCGGTTAGTATGGTACTACTTTATTTTAAAGCTGGTGCTTCTCATGTGGTCCCATATAAATTTGATTAAGATCTGACTTGCAGGTTTTGAGTTATCTTTAATAATACGTATTTAATTGACTTCGACTACATTAATGATGTTCTCATTTTATTTATATTAAAGTCAGTTGTACAACATCTTTAATTTTACCACTTGTTAAGTTTTGAGGAATAAGTGACGAAAATATGTGTCGTAATCTTCCGAATGACTTTCTAAAACAACACGTTCAAAAACAACAGGCTCAGAAAATTGGTCAGTCCTATAATAGAGTCCTTTTCTTAAATAACAAGACCACGGCTCTACAAAAACCTTTCAATATCACTAAAAAATAATGGAAATAATGCCGCCAGAGACGTACACAGACAAAGACTTAAGAGACTTAAGCGTTTAGAGAATTGTCTATTCAGTCAGGTACCTGTGCACAGTAATAATTGATGATGACTGCAGTTTCATTTCCCGTCTAACAGCCATGAGATTTAGAGTATTATCGAACAATTTCTGTGTTCTTCTAATTCGAGCAGAAAGTTTATTATAATAAAATGTATAGTTTTCGTTGATGCGTCACAAAAGGTACATAGGGCATTTTTTTATAGAATAAGGTTGACAAAAGAGCTCACAGTCCACCTGATGGTAAGTGAATGCTGTGGCCCATAGACATCTACATTTATTCTCAATTAAGAATCAAAATGCAGATGCGTCGTACCCCTGAGGACTGAGATGGAATGCCTCGTTTCCAGTAAAAAGGGCATCCGGTTCTCTACACTGACCAAACGAAACACAGCAGCATTAAGCTGCTATTTTACGCCGGTATTCTGTGAGAGCGTGGTCCTACCCCGGTCGAGCCGACCCATTCGTGCTGCAACCACAATATAGCTGCAGCATGGCTCTACCACGTAAAAGAATGCATTTACATACGTTCCATTGACATTTATTTATGTCTTCAACACCGAATTTCGGTCACGGCGGCAAGTCATGCGGAGTCTATCCACCTGCGCAGGACAGGATTTCAGTGCACGAGTGTGTGCGCAAGCACACGTACACTCTCTATTCCCTCATTCTCATAGTCCGATGGGATGGCAATGCGACATGGCCGGAGAGAGATCAGACGCAGGATCAACGCCTTTACGTGTTTTCGTAGGCACGAGTGTGAACACCGCCAACTTCCTGACTCAGGGCTGCTACTGAGAGTTTCTTGACAGAAAAACTGATTTTTGGCACGAACGCGAATTAAACCAGTGCAACCTATCGGAAACCATAAGATTGTTCAGGCATTTCCTATTGTCGTTTTTACGTTATCCACGGGATGAAATGTGGTAATGGATATTCTTATAATCCCACCTCCCGGTAAGTTATGTAACACAATCACAGAAATGTATTGTTTGTGTTCGTATCAGAGGTGAGACTGTCTAACCTTTGGTGGGCGACTTACCATCTCCGCGTGTCAGACTGAATTATCCTGGCTCAAAAATGATAAAATGTTATTCTTCTTTATTTATGTCTCGCTACAAAGGTTCTTTATTTAGAGGTAGTTAAACAGCTTCGCAGCGCTTTTAGGAGTATTGGAGACACGAATACATACCTATCAGAACTATAACACCGACAGAACTAGCGAAGGTGACAGCGAGAACTTCGTATAGTCATAAAGAGAGATCATCTACCCCCTTGCTTGGCGTGTAGAACATGTTCAACTATTTCATTCCAGACCAGATGGCATAATCAGAGTTGAATAATTCATCGCAAAGCAAGGAATTATATATAATATAATTCCTTTGTTTATGATAAGAGCATTTAAACATCTGTCCCCTACCGATCGTTGACATGGACTCTTTTCACGCAAGCGACGTATTCGTGATCGACACCTTAACTTTAAGGTTCAGTTTGCCTCTTACCATTCTGTAACAATTGTCTCTTGGCCGTCATAATAAAGTCAACATTTGGTTGGCTTTCTGGAGGCCACTTCTAGAAGAAAGACTTCATCATAAGGAGTCCCTCTTTCTTCATGAAGTCTGCCAGATTTCGACCCCTCGGGTTCCGTTGCGCTATTCGAAATTTCTCTACCTTCAGCTCACCATTCTTTCTTGTGTCTAGTTTTGTGTTGAAGTCTCCCATCAACACCGTTTAGTGGGTTTTGGAGTAATGCATGACTCTAGATACGTGGTAGCTGCAGTTATAGGTATTATCGTTGTAGCACGAATGGGTCAACTCGATCGCGGAAGGACCACGCTCTAATAGAATAGAAGCGTGAAACAGAAGCTTAATGCTGCTGTGTTTCATATGGTAATTATTTTATTAAAAAAATAGAGATGTCCACACACATCACTTTTAGCTCCTTATCGGGATGTGCCAAAGTTGATGCGTAAACCTGTATGACCTTTAATGAATACCGTTGGGTGATTCTGATTATTATACAAATTCCTTTGTCGTCACACTCCACGATTTAAGCACGTTGTCAATGAGAGCTTTGAGGACGATAAATCCGACACTCCCTTGGGACAGATGGTCGCCCTCACAATGAGTCTCAAATTGCGTAGCGGTTCTACAATGCTCTAAATGAGTCCTTTTGTCACTGAAACAGTCGCCATCGCTATATAGTCACGTTTTGCTGATATCCGAAAGTTTTGTACGTGCGAAACCAGAACCGATTAATAAGACCAATAGCTATCAGAAATTAATATTATATAATATAATATAAGTCAGAAATATATCTTTTGTATTTCTATAACATGGATTCTTTTGACACTGTCAACCTTGTTAACATATTACGTAGTGATTACCAATATTCTCAAATATATCATACAATAATAAATTATATTATAAATAAATATCAATAATAAATAAATATTATATAATTAAAATATATGCCAATATGTATGATAATTTGTCCAAGGATTATAAACTCTTTGAATATTCCATTGAATCAATAGAGTAAAACCATACTTCAGAGTAATTACATATATATGTATCCATAGAGGCAACCTACAATTCTACATAAATTGAGTCAATATACTTGTCTCGCTTTTACTAATTTAATTTTCAATTAAAACAAAAAGAGAAACACTATTGAAAGATGTTGCGTGTAATTTAATATGCTTAGAGCTTGATTGACAAGTGGTAATTTTTGGTCTCTTTATACTATGCCAAATATGAGAGTATATACACTCGTATCTTCTGATTTACTAGACGACATCCCTATTATAGTGGTATTATGTGTGACGTTATTTCACAAAACATGACGTCTTTAATCTATAGTGATTTCGTTCTAAATGTAAGCAGCAATTGACATCGATGTAGGTACTCGTTTTTGATATTTTTTTTTATTACTTTCGATCGATCGAGTGTATTGATTGATACAGCGATCAAGTGTATTGTTTTCGAATTCAAGTGATTATGATTATGTTACATTGCAATTATTCGAGTATCAAACTTTTAAAACTAATATGTAGTTAGTGAAGTATGAATACTAAGTCTTAACAGTCACACGGTACTGAATCGAGTTGGATAATAAAACAATCGAGAAATCGATATCTGCTTGGATGAGAATACTTTGAAATCTTGAAATGAAGGCAGGATCTTGATAATACCGTGTAGTGGTGGCGTAAGAGAATCCACTACTTTATACTTAACAACCCTAAGACCACGTGCCCCCCTCAAGGACCACGCTGTTACAGAATATTAGCGAAAGTAGCAGCTCAATGCTGCTGTGTTTCATATAGTGAGTGTAGAGAGCCGGAGACCATTTTTACTGTAAACGAGGCATTCTATCTTAGTCCTCAGGGGTGATAACGCATCTGCATTTTGATTCTTAATCGAATATGAGGATAAATGTAGATGTCTATGGGTCACAGCATCCACCTATCATCAGGTAGACTGTGTGCTTGTTTGTCACCCTTATTCTATAAAAATAAAATGAATAAATATACCATCCCTTGAGAAAAAAAAAGCAGTATTTTCCTGATAGCAACTCAAAATAATAAAAAATTGCGGTTGTCAACCCACTTACTAGGAGAGAGATCAATGGAAAATAATCCTCTATGAGACAATCTATGAAAAGAGCCCATGTTCAGCAGTGGACTTTTGATAGGCTGTAATTAATGAATTAATGATGGACAATATGTAGAAGGAGCACAGAGAAGAACGGGTAAAACGCTCATAATCGATTTATTGGTAATTGTGGTTAGCGTTGTCAGGCGTCCGGATAAAGCCGGACACATTCAGGCTTTTTGGTTGCGTGTGCGGCCAAATTAGACGGTGTCCGGCCTGTCCGGCTTTTGTTAGGCTTTTTAAATTTGACTATTTTTTTTACATTTGTCATGTGTTGATTTCCTCTCCACTCGCCTCACCTTGTATCTCTAGCGCAAGCGAGCGAACTAGCACTGTCCTGTCTGATTAGTAATTCAGATTGCTTTTCAGAATTCCTTACTATTTGTCAATATTATTTTGCCATTCCGGGTCATAATGCAAATGTTGAAAGATTTTTTTCTTTAATAGGTCAACAATGGTCATAATAGTGCAACAAATTACATGTCAACACTATAGCCAAAATGTTGGTTGTACAATTTAATTTAAAAAAATTGACTTGTAAAGAGTACCTATGGCAACTCAATTTTAAAGGAAAATGAGTTTGGCAACCAAAAATATTAATTACTTTTTGTTACAATTAGTTTAAAGTTTATATAGTTCGTTAGTGTTTTGTTTAATTTTGTTTTTCATTGCAAATTGCAATAGTAAATAGTAAGTAGGTAAGTAAAGTAAAGAATGATAATTAAAAAAGGACTGGTTCATAAAATTTTATTGTTATTTCATAAGAATCTAAGAACATTTCAGTTACAGTTTTGTTAATTTTATTTTCCATTGAAAATTGCAATAGTGGTAAGTAAGTAATAAATGATAATTAAAAAAGAAGACTGATTCATTAAATTTCTTATTTCATTAAAATTTAGGAAAATTTTATAGCAAATATACATTTTATTTTAATTTTTTGTCCATTGCAAATTGAAATTTTAATTATTGATATTAATATTGAATGATTGATAATAAAGAAGACTGATTCATTCAATTTTATTGTTGTTTCATTAGAATTTAAGAAAATTTTATGGTAAATAATAAAAAAGCATTGTATTACTTTAAAAAAATGTCGTGTTATACTAAGACTAAAAAATTAAGAGTGTCCGGCCTTTTTACCCAAATGCCCGGCTAAACTGGCTGGCCTATCCGGCTTTTCGGTTTTAAGACCTGGCAACCCTAGTTGTGGTGGAGCGAGAAAAGAGGAGGCAGACTGCGGTCGTGCCGTGGTATTTATACTATCGTAGCAATGCCATCTGTGGACGTTCCGTGAAGCATACCCGATGTCGATTAAACAAACAAATAAATAAAATATTTCAAAGGGGTACTTGATTTGGACAACGTTTCTTTTTTCGCTAATGGCACATCAATTGAAGTGTCTATGGAATGGAAAAACGGTAACAACCTTGTAAAAGAAAGAAGTTGAAGATAATATATAGCTATCTTATTTTGTACCACGTAAAACGTCATATTATGCTGAAAGAGTTCAAGTACAAGATTTTTGTCCTTACTTTAGGATTCCCTCTATGCTAATAATTACTCTGAGGAACACACATAGGTAGTTGAGTCCTGGGTCCTGAGGGTGAACCATTCGGCCAAAGAGTATATAACCACTACAATTTATGTTCGGCGTTTTCTTTTGTTGTTCCGTGGATCGGAGACTGCCTTACTATAAAAACCGGCCAAGTGCGTGTCGGGCCACGCACAATGTAGAGGTAAGCTTCCATAGTTGCCCGTCACAATACGTGAACTTAGAAGGGGCTTTCTTGATACTATGAGCATATTAAGTGAGTTCGTGGTTTGACCGCTATAACGAGTAAATATGGGCCCATATAGTACGATGCTAACTGAAGGATTTATTTTCCAAGCAGACTTATAAGGAGTGATATTCAATAATGATTAAAAAACTTTTCGACTAATACAATCTATATATAATACAGATATAAGATATCCATGACCCTAACGAACCTTTCCGTAAGCCACCACCGCTCTAAACCACAGCCTAAACTGTCCTGAGGGTCGCCCGCGTAAAACAAGAATACCACGAATGAAACTATAGGCCTACATTAACTACTAACTAAAACATAAGCGAAATTGGTATGTCATGATCGGTATCTTGGCGACCGATCATCTTTGCCTAAGCTATAGTAGTAATGCATAAGTCGTTTTATGTAATGTTTTATGTAATAAAATATGTAATGATATTTTATATCGACATATCGAAATAAATGATATCGCCCAAAAATATTGATATATCGATACATCGATATTTTTTCTACAAGCCTAATTCTATAGAGGGTAGAGGTAAGAAGGACTATCTGATATGATGGACAAGATGAAAAAGTATCCAGCTGTAATTTCTAAATACCAGTTCAAAAACCTTCCAGAATGGCGCTAGCGTAGATACAGGGTATGGTATGAATGTAGCAGTTATAGACGAATTGAAGTGAAAATCATATTTTTGGTGACAGTAGTTAGTTACAGTACAGTACAGTATACAAAACTTCAACTATTCACGTAGTTCAAAAATTTTTTTGTTCAAATAACGGCTGTGAGAAAACGTGGAGAGTGATTTTATTTTTGTAAACTTCAAATACTTTTAGTAATTGATAAGTGTGAACTGTTATAAAACTTTTTAAAATAGTCCAATTTTTTTTAAATATAACCTTATAAAATTTACCCTGCTGGTATTGTAGCGCCACCCTAATTTAACGCAATTCAATGGACACTTTTTCATACACCGAGATAGTCCTCCTTACCTCTACTCTCCATATCTAATTCATAGCTAGCCTAGGGCTGTCAGAACTCCAAACAGGCGCTGCCGTTGGGTTACCCATTTTTACTTATGTTACGCCTCGCAGTTAACCCATAGCCAATCAAAGAGTATAGTAATAAAAGCCAGTTCTAAGCCAGTCAAGATTGCACCATTAGGTGCCCAATAAATAAATGACGAGTTACTATCACCATAATAGATATGTAGCAAATTACTACCACCTTTAATCTAATCTTATAAATTTAATGTTTAAATAAAAATACTTTCTAATATACCGCGTTTTAAAATTACTAAAAATATAAAATAATTTGCCTTAGTCCCTTAAAGATTTATAAAACTTCGAATAACTCTTTGTAAAGTGTAAACTTATTCTGTGTTTTTGTATAATGTATAAACACACATCACTTTTAGCTCCTTATCGGGATGTGCCAAAGTTGATGCGTAAACCTGTATGACCTTTAATGAATACCGTTGGGTGATTCTGATTATTATACAAATTCCTTTGTCGTCACACTCCACGATTTAAGCACGTTGTCAATGAGAGCTTTGAGGACGATAAATCCGACACTCCCTTGGGACAGATGGTCGCCCTCACAATGAGTCTCAAATTGCGTAGCGGTTCTACAATGCTCTAAATGAGTCCTTTTGTCACTGAAACAGTCGCCATCGCTATATAGTCACGTTTTGCTGATATCCGAAAGTTTTGTACGTGCGAAACCAGAACCGATTAATAAGACCAATAGCTATCAGAAATTAATATTATATAATATAATATAAGTCAGAAATATATCTTTTGTATTTCTATAACATGGATTCTTTTGACACTGTCAACCTTGTTAACATATTACGTAGTGATTACCAATATTCTCAAATATATCATACAATAATAAATTATATTATAAATAAATATCAATAATAAATAAATATTATATAATTAAAATATATGCCAATATGTATGATAATTTGTCCAAGGATTATAAACTCTTTGAATATTCCATTGAATCAATAGAGTAAAACCATACTTCAGAGTAATTACATATATATGTATCCATAGAGGCAACCTACAATTCTACATAAATTGAGTCAATATACTTGTCTCGCTTTTACTAATTTAATTTTCAATTAAAACAAAAAGAGAAACACTATTGAAAGATGTTGCGTGTAATTTAATATGCTTAGAGCTTGATTGACAAGTGGTAATTTTTGGTCTCTTTATACTATGCCAAATATGAGAGTATATACACTCGTATCTTCTGATTTACTAGACGACATCCCTATTATAGTGGTATTATGTGTGACGTTATTTCACAAAACATGACGTCTTTAATCTATAGTGATTTCGTTCTAAATGTAAGCAGCAATTGACATCGATGTAGGTACTCGTTTTGGATATTTTTTTTTATTACTTTCGATCGATCGAGTGTATTGATTGATACAGCGATCAAGTGTATTGTTTTCGATTTCAGTGATTATGATTATGTTACATTGCAATTATTCAGTATCAAACTTCAAAACTAATATGTAGTTAGTAGTATGAATACTAAGTCTTAACAGTCACACGGTACTTAATCGAGTTGGATAATAAAACAATCGAGAAATCGATATCTGCTTGGATGAGAATACTTTGAAATCTTGAAATGAAGGCAGGATCTTGATAATACCGTGTAGTGGTGGCGTAAGAGAATCCACTACTTTATACTTAACAACCCTAAGACCACGTGCCCCCCTCAAGGACCACGCTGTTACAGAATATTAGCGAAAGTAGCAGCTCAATGCTGCTGTGTTTCATATAGTGAGTGTAGAGAGCCGGAGACCATTTTTACTGTAAACGAGGCATTCTATCTTAGTCCTCAGGGGTGATAACGCATCTGCATTTTGATTCTTAATCGAATATGAGGATAAATGTAGATGTCTATGGGTCACAGCATCCACCTATCATCAGGTAGACTGTGTGCTTGTTTGTCACCCTTATTCTATAAAAATAAAATGAATAAATATACCATCCCTTGAGAAAAAAAAAGCAGTATTTTCCTGATAGCAACTCAAAATAATAAAAAATTGCGGTTGCCAACCCACTTACTAGGAGAGAGATCAATGGAAAATAATCCCTCTATGAGACAATCTATGAAAAAAGCCCATGTTCAGCAGTGGACTTTTGATAGGCTGTAATTAATGAATTAATGATGGACAATATGTAGAAGGAGCACAGAGAAGAACGGGTAAAACGCTCATAATCGATTTATTGGTAATTGTGGTTAGCGTTGTCAGGCGTCCGGATAAAGCCGGACACATTCAGGCTTTTTGGTTGCGTGTGCGGCCAAATTAGACGGTGTCCGGCCTGTCCGGCTTTTGTTAGGCTTTTTAAATTTGACTATTTTTTTTACATTTGTCATGTGTTGATTTCCTCTCCACTCGCCTCACCTTGTATCTCTAGCGCAAGCGAGCGAACTAGCACTGTCCTGTCTGATTAGTAATTCAGATTGCTTTTCAGAATTCCTTACTATTTGTCAATATTATTTTGCCATTCGGATCATAATGCAAATGTTGAAAGAGTTTTTCTTTAATAGGTCAACAATGGTTAAAATAGTGCAACAAATTACATGTAAACACTATAGCCATAATGTTGGTTGTACAATTTAATTTAAAATTGACTTAAAGAATACCTATGGCAACTCAATTTTAAAGGAAAATGAGTTTGGCAACCAAAAATATTAATTACTTTTTGTTACAATTAGTTTAAAGTTTATATAGTTCGTTAGTGTTTTGTTTAATTTTGTTTTTCATTGCAAATTGCAATAGTAAATAGTAAGTAGGTAAGTAAAGTAAAGAATGATAATTAAAAAAGGACTGGTTCATAAAATTTTATTGTTATTTCATAAGAATCTAAGAACATTTCAGTTACAGTTTTGTTAATTTTATTTTCCATTGAAAATTGCAATAGTGGTAAGTAAGTTAAAGTTACAGCCTATAAACGTCCCACTGCTGTGCACAGGCCTCTCTCATTTCTGAGAGGGTTTTAGTGGGTTTTCTGAGGAAATGTTCGCCGCGCTGCCCCAATGCGTGTTGGCGAACACATCTTCGACATATTTTTTATTTTGATTTCTCAGACATGCAGGTTTCCTCACGATGTTTTACTTCACCGCCGAGCACGTGGTAAATCAGCACTTAAAATTGCAATTAACAATTTCATTGGTGCCGGCGAGGATCGAACCGGGTTGCTCGCGTACTGTGTAACTTGCAGCGAGCTCTAACCATCTGAGCTACCACGGCTCTCGCTAATAAGTTAGTAATAAGTGATAATTAAAAAGAAGACTGATTCATTAAATTTTATTTCATTAAAATTTAGGAAAATTTTATAGCAAATATACGTTTTATTTTAATTTTTGCATTGCAAATAGTAATTTTAATTATTGATATTAATATTGAATGATTAATAATAAAGAACACTGATTCATTCAATTTTATTGTTGTTTCATTAGAATTTAAGAAAATTTTATGGTAAATAATAAAAAGCATTGTATTACTTTAAAAATGTATACTAAGACTAAAAAATTAAGAGTGTCCGGCCTTTTTACCCAAATGCCCGGCTAAACTGGCTGGCCTATCCGGCTTTTCGGTTTTAAGACCTGGCAACCCTAGTTGTGGTGGAGCGAGAAAAGAGGAGGCAGACTGCGCTCGTGCCGTGGTATTTATACTATCGTAGCAATGCCATCTGTGGACGTTCCGTGAAGCATACCCGATGTCGATTAAACAAACAAATAAATAAAATATTTCAAAGGGGTACTTGATTTGGACAACGTTTCTTTTTTCGCTAATGGCACATCAATTGAAGTGTCTATGGAATGGAAAAACGGTAACAACCTTGTAAAAGAAAGAAGTTGAAGATAATATATAGCTATCTTATTTTGTACCACGTAAAACGTCATATTATGCTGAAAGAGTTCAAGTACAAGATTTTTGTCCTTACTTTAGGATTCCCTCTATGCTAATAATTACTCTGAGGAACACACATAGGTAGTTGAGTCCTGGGTCCTGAGGGTGAACCATTCGGCCAAAGAGTATATAACCACTACAATTTATGTTCGGCGTTTTCTTTTGTTGTTCCGTGGATCGGAGACTGCCTTACTATAAAAACCGGCCAAGTGCGTGTCGGGCCACGCACAATGTAGAGGTAAGCTTCCATAGTTGCCCGTCACAATACGTGAACTTAGAAGGGGCTTTCTTGATACTATGAGCATATTAAGTGAGTTCGTGGTTTGACCGCTATAACGAGTAAATATGGGCCCATATAGTACGATGCTAACTGAAGGATTTATTTTCAAAGCAGACTTATAAGGGTGGTATTCAATAATGATTAAAAAACTTTTCGACTAATACAATCTATATATAATACAGATATAAGATATCCATGACCCTAACGAACCTTTCCGTAAGCCACCACCGCTCTAAACCACAGCCTAAACTGTCCTGAGGGTCGCCCGCGTAAAACAAGAATACCACGAATGAAACTATAGGCCTACATTAACTACTAACTAAAACATAAGCGAAATTGGTATGTCATGATCGGTATCTTGGCGACCGATCATCTTTGCCTAAGCTATAGTAGTAATATAAGTCGTTTTCTTCAAAAATGTTTATTGTTCAAAGTTTACAATAACATTATAAACTTTGAAAATACAAAGTTATAATGCAGCTAGTTTTAGGTCATTTCATATGGAATTGTAATGATATTTTATATCGACATATCGAAATAAATGATATCGCCCAAAAATATTGATATATCGATACATCGATATTTTTTCTACAAGCCTAATTCTATAGAGGGTAGAGGTAAGAAGGACTGTCTCATATGATGGACAAGATGAAAAGTATCCAGCTGTAATTTCTAAATACCAGTTCAAAAACCTTCCAGAATGGCGCTAGCGTAGATACAGGGTATGGTATGAATGTAGCAGTTATAGACGAATTGAAGTGTGACGAGTTAAAAAAATCATATTTTGGTGACAGTAGTTAGTTACAGTACAGTACAGTATACAAAACTTCAACTATTCACGTAGTTCAAAAATTTTTTGTTCAAATAACGGCTGTGAGAAATGGTGAAACAATTTTATTTTGTAAACTTCAAATACGTTTAGTAATTGTTAGTGTGAACTGTTATAAAACTTTTAAAATAGTCCTTTTTTTAAAATATAACCTTTATAAAATTTACCCTGCTGGTATTGTAGCGCCACCTAATTTAACGCAATTCAACGGACACTTTTTCATACACCGAGATAGTCCTCCTTACCTCTACTCTCCATATCTAATTCATAGCTAGCCTAGGGCTGTCAGAACTCCAAACAGGCGCTGCCGTTGGGTTACCCATTTTTACTTATGTTACGCCTCGCAGTTAACCCATAGCTAGTTCAAAGAGTATAGTAATAAAAGCCAGTTCTAAGCCAGTCAAGATTGCACCATTAGGTGCCCAATAAATAAATGACGAGTTACTATCACCATAATAGATATGTAGCAAATTACTACCACCTTTAATCTAATCTTATAAATTTAATGTTTAAATAAAAATACTTTCTAATATACCGCGTTTTAAAACGTACTAAAATATAAAATAATTTGCCTTAGTCCCTTAAAGATTTATAAAACATCGAAAAACTCTTTGTAAAGTGTAAACTTATTCTGTGTTTTTGTATAATGGCAATAACGTTGACGCAACGTATTGTTCGAAAAATTTAAAAACTTTTCGTTTGAAAGACGTTTGCAGTGATACGATTAGAAGCATATTTTGCAATAAATATTTACTAAAATTTAAAAGAATTTATTGATGAATGTTTTAAAATAATAAAATTTGTACTCGATTTATGCTTTCTTAAATCAACGAAACTAGCGGTAACTAATCGTTAGCGCTTTCTTACCGCAGCTTGCGAATAGAAACTACCAAAATTCCAGGCTACAAGATGGATGATTTTCTAAAAATTGAAAAGATTGGTGAAGGTACATATGGTGTTGTGTACAAAGGCAAAAATAAAATAACTGGGCAGTTTGTGGCTATGAAGAAAATAAGACTGGAGTCTGAAGACGAAGGAATACCGTCCACTGCTATCAGGTGTGATAATCGTTTGACATACTGTTTAAAATTGAATTCCTTTTATTAAGTTCTTTTTCCAGTTTTCTTAATTTATTTATTAAACATGCTATTCTAACCTAAAATCCAACTATAACATTGATTATCCTGTTTTTATTATAGAGAAATTTCATTGCTCAAGGAGCTTAATCATCCCAACATAGTCAAATTAGAAGATGTCCTCATGGAAGAATCTCGCCTTTATCTCATTTTTGAATTCCTCTCCATGGACTTGAAGAAATACATGGATTCTCTTGGTACAGGAAAAGTATGTACAGATATTTTATTTATATTTCATTATTTTATTAGTTTATCTTTGTATTTTTTAAACTTGCCAATGTAAACATTTTGATTTTACTTTTATTTATTTCTTTTAATGTAATAATTTGTTAACATTCTTATATGTTCTCTCATGGAAAGAGGGCCCAAATATGTAAATTAAAATACAAGAGATTTTCGTAGGATAATATTTTTCTTGTTTCCTTTATAATGCCGAACTGTATCCATGGGTGTAGCTAACATTTTTTCTAGGGTAGGCTAAGGAGACACAAACCTACCTTGTGCACTGCTAGTACCCTGTTGAATTTTTTGTGAGTGTAGACAGGCCTCTGTCACTTTTGCTACCTGTGTGCAATAATTACCTACAATAGCGAGCTGCCCCAGGGAGTGATCGCAGTCGAGGCTAGTCACGTTCTAGGTGTTGGTTAAAGTTTTTTACACTGTTTACGTAAATAATTTTTTGTAGATACTTTTTGAAATACTCGTCGAAATAGTTTTTGTTTAGTGTTTAGTATATTTAATTGTAGGATAAAATAGTTGAAAAGTTTTAATGTAATTTAAGAATAATATATATGTATATAACCTATCTATTTGATAAATTATAATGGCAAAACATCCTTCCTACTATAATTGTTATGGGGATGGATGCTTAATGAGCAATTAAAAGGATTCAGATATATAATTTTTGTTAGATAGGTACTTATAGTGAAAAAATAATTAAGTAATAATTTAACTACAGAAGTAATACCTAAGTACTTTATTACAAAACTTAGTTGAAATTTACTTCACTACCAAAGTACCTTCTTACATACCTATACTCTTAGTCTTTGTAATTAAAATATTTTAAGTTATAATAGCACAAAATACTGAAATTAAAACTTTGTTTACAAGATTTTCAACTAAGTGATTACGATCATATTTCTTTTAGTAGATGGAGGCACCAAATTTACATGCTCCTTCCTAGTTATGCTTATGAGCATCAGGTGGACTGTGTGCTCGCTTGTCACCTTTATACTATAACAAAAAACCTCATTTCATAGGAATATCTTATGGTCATAGATTAATTTCATGTTAATGAAAACAATTCTTTAAGATCATACAGCCAAGACTTTTAAGTTTTAGGCCTTCGGCAAATATGTTTGTCTTATTTTTTTTTGTATGTATGTAACATGATATCTATGCTAATTGTGATCTGATTTTAATGATTCTTTTATCTATTAAATAGGATACACCCACCCCATATTTCTCCCGATTCTGACGAACAGCAGTGGACGATAGAAAGGCTGTAATGTATGAATGAATGAGGCTATATACCTTAAGGATAATCTAAAATATTGTACCCCTAAGAGTTAAAAAATAGAAAATTTTAATGTAACAAAACAATTAATAGAATCAGGCGTTACTTTGCGGAAATCCATCATATTAGTTGTTTTTTTTTTTGATATTGGCAAAGTAAAATTTTTCCAACTTTAATGTAACAAAAAATTCTAGCTGTTATCTCAAAAGGGATAAAAAATATTTTTATAATAATCAAACACTGACTTAAGAACTAAGAGAATTAAAATAATCTCCACACAAGTGAATAGCTTGCGAAAGTATTGCTAAAATATAAATGAATTGAAACCACAACCACACAAGTTTTTTTAAAGGTTTTATTTTGATCCCCAACCACACACCCACAGCTTACTTAATTTTTTGTTATGTTTTTCACTCACTGTTTCAGTTTATGGATCCAGCTGTGGTTAAAAGCTATCTATATCAAATTAATAATGCAATTCTGTACTGCCATCAACGCCGCATACTGCACAGAGATCTCAAACCTCAGAACTTACTTATTGATAAAACTGGCATTATTAAGGTAATGTACACTCATTTAATTCTTATATTCTAATATGCTCTTCTTTGATTTGATTTTTTATTTATTTAATCTTTTTTACATATTACCTTATAATAAGGGATATAAAGGGCGGACTTAATGCCTTATAGCATGTGTAAACAATTCACTTTATAAATTAATAAATAAGTAGTAAATATAAATCTTATAAATCTTACCACAAAATGCAAATAAATAAAATATGCGCACTTAATATCTACTTTAAAATAAAGAATGAATAATAAATATATAAACGGGGTATATCTATCATTATACTTATACACAATTTGCCATTAAGGGACTCCATATTCTCTTGGGATTTTAGATGACAGTATAACTATTTTACATTATGACTGCATATTGGTCTAGTGGCAAGAGTTGCTGATCAAGTGGTCCCAAGCTAGGACCAAAATCAGTTATTGAGTTTTCTGTTAAAATATTCTCGGTAGCAGAATATTGCGGTTTTTTCACCCTATGCCTCAGAAAAAACGTAAAGCAGTTAGTCCTGCGCCTGATCTATGTCCAGTTGTGTCAGATTGACATCCCATATGAGAGTGAGAGAATAGAGTGCACATATGCTTGTGCACATACCAGCCTCAACACAGCCGCAAAATAGCCAGCTTTTCGGTTTTCTACAGGATGCATTTCGGAGAGTGTGCTCAGGAATTGCATAATTTAATTCCTCCCTCTCCCTTCCACCATCGGACAACCATATGTTCGGCCAGTCTCTAGCCATTCGTTGTTGACTTACCACGCATTCGAACCAAATGGTTTGCTACATCGTTCATCATGCATACCGCAAAGGAGTGGAATAAGTTGCCAGCATCTGCCTTTCTATCCAATTACAATGTGGGTGTTTTCAAGGCAAGAGTTAATAGGCTTTTGCTAAGTCAGTGCCCTTCACTATCTTAGGCTACATCACCCCTTACCATCAGGTGGGATTGTAGTTAAGCGCTGGCTTAGAATAATATAATATAAGAAGTAAGTTACACAAGGTTTGTAACTTACTAACACCAACCTAACGAAGAGTGTAATAATATTATAAGACGTCTGGTACTGTGACAACCAAATATTAAAAAAAAGCCCATGTCCAATAGTGAATCTTTTATAGGTTACTACTGCCGCATCTGCATTTAGGTAAAAGTATAGCTATATCTGTACTTCTCTCTTTTTTTCTGTTTAAGAATTTTTAAGTAAGGTGCCGACTATAAAATAAATGTTCAAAAAAGGAAAAACATTACATGAAAATCGGTTTTCCACAAAAAAAAATTCAATCAATCAATTTTATTACTACTTTTTAATATCAGACAATAGTAATGGGTTGCCCAAAAAAAAGTCGCTAAGTTACGATGAATATACTGTGTATATTATAATAATTGCAAAACTTAAAAGTCGAAGGAATCAATCCGCCATTTGACTACCACCGTGAAACACTTCTATTTCAAGCACTTTAAGCACTGTTGGAGTAATGTTATCATTCTTTTTTGAATTCATTGGGGGGAGATTTCTAACGTAGTATATGTCTAATAAATACTAATAGTGGGTCAACTCCTTTGTTATACCGCAAAATACCTACAAGGCTGTCTCGACGTCAAATCGTTAAAAATATGCAAGGGTTGTCACAAAAACATTTCCTTAAATAATAATATCATAACATTATATTTTATCAGTATTCCTGGTAATAATTTCTTTTTCTATACAAAGATACAAACTAATTACTACTTGACAAAACTAGTTGCGTTCCGCAGCTTCACCTGATTCGTCGTGATGGAAAAAAGCTTGTGCTGGTAGGTACCTATCTAATTTTACTATATTTTACATATATAGCAGTATCTCAGGTATTCCGCTTAAAATATTTTATATAGGGTTGAACAGAATAAATAAAACAGGTTAAAATTATATGTTGGTTCTGTTTATGTCGCCTCGTAACAGATGTGCAACCGACAAATATTTACGATATTTATTATTGAATTTTTAATTGTTTTTTGTTGAATTTAATGATACAATGAATTCTCATCCTTACATATAATTCAATTAAAATATCGAGTAATATCATGTTGCTGGGTGAACACCAAAAGCGTGCAACTAATTCAGTGTACGTGAGCAGGCGTGCATGCAAGCCGAAGCCAACCGGTACTACCACAGACGTTGCGAGCAAGGGGGGGGGGCTCCGCTCTCCTTCATACCGACTCACTATTAGTATTTATTACACATATGGTAAGGGATTGAAAAAATGTGATGGAAGATGACAAGGGAATAGTGTTGAAAATGTGCGAATTTTAATTAACGCATTTTATTAATGGCCTCTACTTAGGATTAAAAAAATGATGTATAAACCAAGTCAATTCTAGGTAGCAGATTTTGGACTGGGTCGTGCTTTTGGTGTACCAGTAAGGGTGTATACACATGAAGTTGTGACACTTTGGTACAGAGCTCCAGAAGTACTGCTTGGCTGTCAAAGGTATGTTCAAAACCAACAACATTCTGTTTCTTGTATTGATCATTGTGACAATTAAATAAAAGTAATTTTACCGATTTGATTGCGTTTAATTTTAACTTTTTAATTTCCGACGTTTTGGGTGCTTTACAGCGCCCATAGTCATAGACAGTTATTGACATCAGGATGTCAAACACCTCAGATGATTAATCAAAAATCATTAAAATTAAATCCAAGTTTACTTTGAATACCACTGCAAGAATTCAAGATACTGTAAGCTTGTTCTGCATTGATCAGATCAAAGATTAATATTTAAAAAATAAAGGTTCTTGCCTCACTTTGATATCAGTATATCTATCTAATAAAAAATAAATAAATCTACTCTCACACTCAAGGTGCTGTAAAGCGCCCAAAGGGTCGGCAATTAAAAATTAAAATCAAACGTGATAAAGTCTCTAAAATTAGTTTTTTTTAATAAACATACAAATATAAGATATCATTCCACCATCGGACAACCAGGCGGTCGGCGGGTCTTCATCCCTTTGTTGTCGATATTCCACGCATTAGAACCAAACGGTTTGCTTAATCTGTTGTAATGCATACAGCAAACGAGTGGAATAATTTGCCGGCGTCTATCTTTCCGTCCGAATACAATCTGGGCGTCTTAAAGACAAGAGTGAGTAGGCTTTTGTTACGCTAAGACAGTGCGATTTACCATCTAAGGCTTCATCACCACCCACTAGATGGGTTGTGAACAAGCACTGGCTTATAATAAGTAAAAAAAAAATCATCATCATTGTGACAATTTATAAAATTAGTTTATGTATAGTTTTGGATGGCTCAGTGAGCATAGTGGCTAAGCGTTTAGATGTGGGGGCGTATGTTCGAATCCCGCATGAAACAACTACTTGTATGGCTTACACATAATTGCTCCAGGTCAGGATGTTTGTCCATATACATTTTACATATTATACACTTATGTAAGTGTGTAATACCTTCACGATACAGGAGAAAGTGTAATATATTTGAAATAAATAATGTAAAATACATAATATGTAAATACCGTCTCATAAGTAAGAGCAGGCCTGTGCTCAACAGTGGGACTTAAATAGACTGTAACTTTATATGTGAAATACTTATGTTGACAAAGGTCTTGTGTAATGTCCATGTCACACCTATGCCAGTAGCTTTTGGGAATATGATGCTTGAAGTTGTCGACAAGTATATTTACATAGGACAAATTGTCCAACTAGGTAATCCATACTTCAAGTAAGTGGTCCAACTTGGATGTGTCCTTCCCTGCGCGACACGGTCCTTCATTGCTGGCTGTATGAGAGAGCTTAATGTTCCTCAGCAAGCTATCAAGAGAGAGTTACTTGAAGTTTCTCCTTCCCTCTCCCCTCTAGATGGAGTGACAACCTGGTAAAACGTGCATGAAGTTAATGGATGCAGGTAGTTCAAGACAAAGTTTTGTGTTGCTAGGTTTCCACCTTTGTTCAGAAATGGACCTGTGAAGGGCTGTAATGATGATGATGATTATGATGATGTAATGTTTGTGAAAGAAACTTTTTTTTTTATTTCAGGTACTCTTGTCCCATTGACATATGGTCAGTGGGATGCATATTCTCGGAGATGTCATCTAAGAAGCCATTGTTCCAAGGAGACTCTGAGATTGATCAGCTCTTCCGTATTTTCAGGTATTAATTAATTTTTCATTTATACAGTGGGGGTATTTCCATATATGGCATGCCCTAATATGCTAATATACCCAAAATTTAAATTTACCCACACTGTTTTGCTAGTAAATGCAATTAGTGACTGGGTTGGTAAGCTACTCCTACTTGTAGGCCTTTTATGGAGAAATCGACAAAACATCATTAGGTCTTGTACGAACCCGCTTGCCAATCCCACTTACTGTTCTGCAGCTTTCAGAGGTAGTTTTAAATATATAGCTACGAGGTGCTGGAACAACATTCCTCCACCTATTCGTGAGTGTAATTCAAAGTACTATTTTAAATCCCACTATAAAAATCATTTATTACACTCACAAAAAGCTCAACCTTGAGCCTACAGCAGATGTTTCTTCCAGCATCGTTGAGCATTATATGTTTGTTTTTAGGGTGTATTTACTAAGCTTATCGTTACGTTTATTTTTATATATTTTTTGAAAGCTTTTTATTTTTATATAGAATATATGATATGAATATATTTATGTATAATATGTCTTGTATGTATGTGTGTATATCCCTAAATGTATATAGAGGTATATTTATGAGCAACGAAATATTTCGATTTATAAAATAATTATTGATATGTATTTCATAAACACATCCAGGCAGATCGTGCGTGTATCTGTGGTTATGACAGAATCATCAGCGCTGCAGGTTACCCTGCAGCATTACGCTGAGTCATAACCTTTTCACTGGCTCGATACACACCCCATCTCTTGTAATACCATACTTTTAACTGTTTATTTTTATTTTTGTGATGTATACAGTTCCAATGAATAAATGTCTTTCTTTCTTTCTTTCTTTCTTTCTTTCCTTTCAACTAGGATTCGTAAGAGCATATATCCATACCCTTTTATCTTATAAAAATATAAATAAACATTGTTTGTTTATATATCAATTATTATGTGTTAAAAAGTTCACTGAAGAAGTGATGCCAGATGCCAGTTGAGTAAATTAAAAATATCAATTTTAGATATTTATTTTGTTAGAGATTTATTAAGCTTAAATTATAAAAAGTGAAATGGGTGTATATTCTATGTGGAGTTTTGGTAATTTAACAATTTTATTTATACTGATATTGAAAAAACAGACATTGTATGTACCTTAAATGCTTAGTGTATAGTCTGTTCGCTAAGATAGTGTCGGTACACCCGAAAGCGCACTTATTATTTTGCTTTTATTTTATTATTTTTTACTGTGTTTGTTAAATAAATCTTCTTTTTTTATAGGATAGGGTGACAAACGAGCACACAGTCCACCTGATGGTAAGTGGTTGCTGTGACCCATAGACATCTACATCTATCCTCAATAAAGAATCAGAATGCAAATGCGTTGTCACCCGTGAGGACTGAGATGGAATGCCTCGTTTCCAGTAAAAAGGGTATCCGGTTCTCTACTCACCATACAAAACACAGCAGCGTTAAGCTGCTATTTTACACTGGTATTCTGTGAGAGCGTGGTCCTTACCCGGTCAAGCCGACCCGTTTGTGCTACAAGTTTAACAGTAATATAGCTGCAGCATGGCTCTACCACATAAAAACTACTGCACTATACCAATATACTAATACTATATAACTAATGCACACAAAAACTACTGCTACTGCAGAGATCACTACAGCATTTAAGTCTTAAAAACGTTATACAATCTTTACAGCGTAACAAATTGGCCATTTTTTCAATTGGTAGTTTTTTTTTAACTAAAGAAACGAAAGCAGGCATCCTAGTGATTTGATTTGTATAATGTATACTTTCAGAATGTTGCGTACGCCTACAGAGGAAATCTGGCCAGGTGTGTCATCTTTGCCAGACTACAAACCAACATTCCCTAATTGGAACACATTAAATCTGCATAATCATGTGAGTATAAACCATTTTTGATCTTAATTTGCAATTTAACCACAAGCAATATACAGTAGGGCCTCGATAAACTGAACACCCAAAATTTACACCCTGTTCGGAATAAGGAGGCGTTCGGATTATAGTATGTAGATATTATATCATCTTCCAGTAAGTTGTCCAGATCTTGGCCCCAAGTTTCCTCTGGTTTCAATAACGAGGGCCACAAAGGACGATTTTTTGATCAGATTTAAGGACACTTGTTGCCAACATTGAGCCAGAGCAAATACAGCATCTTTCATGGTGTTTTTTTTTAAGAATTTCAGATAATGTACATTCTGAATTAATGAATAATGTGTTTTTTTGTATAGAACAGTGAAATTTTCGTTAATTGACTGCAGATCTTCTTCTGATCAGCACTGTGATATTCTATGAGACAGCAGCTTGCACGAGCAGGGGTTCGTTCGGATTATAGAGGCGTTCGGATTATCGGGGGTTCAGATTATCGAGGCTCTACTGTAGCTTACTAGATTATTATAAGAAAAAATCAAGATAAACAAAATCAAAATGTTGTATATTCTAAACCTGATACAGTCCTGTGTCAACAAGTTATTTATTGCCTCATCAAAATAAAAACTACTGAAGAACATTTTTATAAGAAAACAGAAATTAAATGACTTCAATTAAACCTTTTTGAGTGTTGTTGAAAATGTAAGGAATATATAATTTGAAATAAACTTTTATGTGATGTAGATTGAGAAAGCACCATGCTTTGTAGCATTCCTTGGCGGAGGCTTATGATGATGATGATGGCATCCTCGCTGACATCTTGAAGCTATTATCACATTAGGCAGATTTCTAATAGTTTAAAATAATTTGTAGTGGCAGAGTCAGAGAACCCACTACCCCATATCATCCCGTGGATGTCGTAAGAGGCGGCTGAGGAAAACTAAAACAGGCGATGGGTATATCTTGTTAATATACCCTCTCCTTTAAGGCTATCTATGGTGGAGGCCTATGTTCAGCAGAGACTTTTCCGTTATCCGTTACAGCCTATTAAAGTCCACTGCTGAACATTGGCCTCCCCCATAGATTGCCTCATAGGGGGGGATATTTGCCGTAGTTGCCCACGCCTTGACACGGTTTAGCAACCACAGTTTATTTATTTTTGTCGTTATTAGGAAGACGCTGCTGCCCATCTCTTCTGATTTGTTTACTTCTGTCGCCTCTTACGACACCGAATGATATGGAGCAGTGGATATTCTTACATCGCCACTACGCGGTAAGGACTTTTAATAGGCTGTAATGAATAAATGAAACCAATTTAATTTCAGGTACAAAACCTGGATGAAGTTGGTATGGATCTTCTTCAAAAAATGCTAGTATACGACCCTGTTCGTCGCATATCGGCAAGGGACGTCAGACGCCACCGCTACTTCCGTGACGTGAAACTACCCTCTGGCCTCACAGTGCACCCTGTTTACATTCGATACACACCCAACCACTCAATCAACACAGACGACAACAGTGCGCAGAGTGTATAGTGATTCGTTTTGACTGTATTAAATTATGATTATTTCATAGCATGAGGTTAGAAATTGTAACAATTGATTAAGTTTATTAGCATTTGTAAAACATTTGCGGACCAGTTCAATATGGTGGTTTAGTAGGAGGAAAAAACCGTACATACTGCTATTATATAAGGAATGGAATAAAGTTGATTGTGTGTGGAACTTAGACCAACAAAACAAAAATGGCGCAAAACTCAAGCCAAAACTGTGCTTAATTTATTGTTGAAGTGGCACCAACTTACACATATGCAGCTAAAATCATGTGCAACCTACAAATGACTAGGTGCATATGTGTGCGTCCAGCAGTCAATGTTACGGGGTGATAAAAAATGAAAGAAATAAGATGTGTGCATGAGTGCTTGTTAAAAAGTTGAACACTGTTTTGGCATAACTTGGTATGTACACAAACCTCTGTCTAACTTTCTTTGTTGGTCTTAGGTGTAAAATGAATGGTTGAATTTGACAGCTTGCATTACAAACTTTTCTTTTCACATTTTGTTTTCTAATTTTAATGGGACAGTGTCTACGCACATCCTGACGTTTCAGCCAGAAAGGGACAGATGCATTCATAGCTCTCTAGCCCGCTTTTCACTATGGGATATAATATAATATATATTACATCTCGAGATATAAATTAATATCGCTCACCATACTTTTAAATAGAACTGTTTACACTGAGCTATAATATATATTACATCTCAAACTATAAATATTTTTTCGATCGACCGAGCGATATTTTCATATTATATTTCGCCCCCTGTACCCCGCACACCGCACCGCACCGCCGCAGAACCGTGTGCGGGGTACAGGGGGTAATCCAATGACGAACACACTGGTTAAAAGATATATCAAAGATATAATATATATTATATCCCATAGTGAAAAGCCAGTTTCTGGCTTTTTCATTTAACTCTCTCTCTCTCTCTCTTTATTAGGCGTATGTTTGGTATGTGCGTAAATACTATTATTTTTGTCACAACAAATCATTTCACGTTTTAAATTTGCCTGAAACATGTTTGTAATTTTTTTACTAGTTTCAAGTTTTAAAAATCTAACTACAATCAACGAATAACAATCGGACTGAGAAGCCTCAAAATATAATTACTGACAAATGAGAAAATACTGCCTTTTTAATTTTTTTATATTTACTAGTATGTACATTGGAAACTCAAAAAAAAATTTATTTAAGAACTAATGCTAGATTTTTCCAATTTGTAATTCCACTTTAAATTTTAATTAACGCCCATATATAATTAGCTTTTTTTAATAGAAAGTAGATTAAGGCTGACAAGCGAGCACACAGTCCACCTGATGGTAAGTGGATGCTGCGGCCCATAGACATCTATTTTTTAAATAGAATAAGGGTGACAAACGAGCACACAGTCCACCTGATGGTAAGTGGATGCTGCGGCCCATAGACATCTACATTTTTTTAAATAGAATAAGGGTGACAAACGAGCACACAGTCTACCTGATGGTAAGTGGTTGCTGTGGCCCATAAACATCTACATCTATCTTCGTTTGCGAATTTAAATGCAGATGCGTTGTCAACCGTGAGGACTAAGAATGCCTCTTTTCCAGTAAAAAGGGTCTCCGGTTCTCTACACTTACCATACGAAACATAGCAGCTTAATGCTGCTATTTTACGCTGGTATTCTGTGAGAGCGTGGTCTATCCCCGGTCGAGCCGACCCATTCGTGCTACAACTATACTATTAATTATAGCTGCAGCCATGGCTCTACCACGTAATAAAATAAAATCTATCCTTGATTAAGAATTTGAAAGTAGATGCATTGTCAACGACTAAAATAATTAAGCTGCAGTTTGGCTCTACCACGTAACTTGATAAGTAATATCTAGATGCGCTATGTCTAAATAAATATGAGGCCTTGTGTAGATATATCACATTGCAAAAGTAATAGTTTCTAATGTCGAATGTAAACGGTTTCTTAGGAGTATATATAGTCTTTAGATTTAAATTGGACGAAATAATTTAGTTTTAAGTTTTTAAACGATATGAACTTTGAAGAATACACCTTTTGGCGACTCTAATGATTTTGGAATGTTACGCATTATATTAAATATGCAAATAATAAAATTTCACATTTATAATAAGATTGTAAATATTTATAAGGATGATATTTTTTTTGTTCACACGTTCTAGTTTTGATAGTGACCAATACAATCAATAGTTTCGATATAGGTTATTATTTTGTCAAAATTTATAGTTTATTTTTAAATATTTCCGTATGCTTGACCAGCTGCTGTCCGATTGATTATATAATTATGATTTATTATTTTATGCATGCGGTTATATTTAGAAAATTAATACGCAATTGCTCAAAGTGAACTGGCAGTGAGACAAAAGTGGAAAAATACAGCAAAGCTGCCCGCGCATGGAAGCCAAGGTGATCGGCTGGTTGTGGAATTGGTCGCCCACGGAACGTTTGTTTCTTCCGGCAGTCAGTTTCAGCTCGGATTGACCGATTTCCTAGCAACCGATATGGATTTCATTGAAGTAGCATAACATATTCATGCTCAGGAACGCATTGGTATAAAATAATTGTGCGCGACGAGAATTTCAATTATATTTCGATATTTTTGCCATATATGATAATAATACGGACAAACGACAGCCTCCTAAAGCGTTAAGTCGTGATAGTAGCGAGTGATTGTAGTATTAGTCAAATATTTAATTAATGAATTGAATTTGATTTTGCGTTGTCTCTTTTAATTAGTTCGTGTGTAATATAAGATATTTCAGTAATTTGTAGATTTATTTATATTCCTCTCAAATAAAACTCCTTTATAATTCGATAATATTTTATTGCTTCCCTATAAATATCAACTGAACCTTAGCTAGCTCCTACATGGTAACATTGTTATCTATATTATATAAATAAAAAAAGACTAAATTCAAAACAAAAACAAGGCAATAATGTGCGCACGAATTAGTTGTCTACATCTATGTTTAAAGTGAGCTTTATTACTAAATCTGTTTAATATATAATATAAACAAAACCTTAAATTGTACTTGATATTGACTTATTATATTACTAAGGCATCATCAATAACCATACTATTGCTTTTCATGGTTTAAGTTGTGGAGGGTAGAGGCAAGGACCATCTTAGTTTATATCTGTGTCGTAAAGAATATAGTTGAACAGACAAACAGATTTGCAGCATCTTGTAATGCACAAAACTGGCAAGAGTTATCAGAGGGCGAATTTAAAGCATTTCTTGGTATGATCATACAGATGGGTATTCATAAACTACTAACCATAGAGGACTATTGGTCCAGTGACCCATTATTACATGTTGTGGAAATAGCAGAAACTATGACTTTGCAGAGATTTCAGAAAATATTGAAATTTTACATATAAATGACAAGTCACAAATGCCACTTAGAACTAATCCAAATTTCGACAAATTATATAAAAGAGACCACTTGTCGATCGTTTGAACATTCTTTGTCAAAGAAATGCAGTAAAAACCGATTCACAAAGTATGAATGAATGCATGATAAAATTTAAAGGTAGATCAACCCTAAAACAATACATGCCAATGAAACCCATAAAGAGAGGTTTCAAGGAAGGTATGGTGCAGAGCTGACAGCAGTACCGGATACTTATACCAATATGAAATATATACTGGCAAACAGATACAAGCGAAACCGGACTGGGGGAGAAAGTAGTAAAATCCTTATGTGAATCTCTTTTTACAAATGATTAAATTAGGTCACCTTGCATTTGATAATTATTTTTCTATTTATTAAACTCAAAAACTTAAGTAAAAAACATTGAATTCTGCTAAAAATTTATTTGGGTAAATCTCAGTTTTTTCATAAATTCATTCATTCTCCTATTTGTTAATCCCTCGAACTCTAAGGCTTGGTATTCAGAGACAATTTCGAGTTTAAACAAACAAACTATACAATGTCAAAATTTGTTTATCTTAGTATGGTCCAGACTCGAATTTTGACATAATTTTGCATCGGTTTTTGGCCAATTCGACAGGTCCGCAGATCGTTGTATAAGTGAGCCATATTATGATGGATTTTCTTACCTCTACCCTCAATTGGGTAGTTGACACCATTAAAAAAAGTACAACCGACAAATATTTACGACATTTATTATTGGGTTTTTATTTATTGGGACCAGATAATTTGTATTTGATACTGCAGTAATATCTTAAAATTTGGTTGGTTTTCCATTTTAAAAGGTAAATATTTGGCTGGTTGAGAACAGAAGTGATCCAAGTAGCATTTTGTAAATTTCGAGATATGGAGCAAAACGCGTTTTCATGGCTACCGTGATGGCATTTAATAGATTATTACCATTGTGTAAGTTTGTGTGAAATTGGTGTGAAAGACTTTAGGCTATTTATAAAAATATCTCTATTACCACCCTTATCCAAATCTGCAAAGTCATAATCATCTGAGTAGTCATCATTAAAGTAAATTCTACTATCTCCTTTATGAAATTTTATTTTTCTCATTTTTGAAATTAAGGTCCGATATCCAAAAAATGCCGATAGCACTTGGATCACTTCTACATACTTTAAGTTGAGGTGTATGAAGCCCGAAAAGGTACCTAACTCAGATTCCTAAAAATGCGACTTCGATCACTTCTGTTCTCAACTAGCCATTTATAGTATTTTTAAAGATGACTATAATAACTATTACCTATTGCACTATATTCTAGGTACAACTTCTATAGAAACATTGTTTTACCGCTCATAAAAGTATAAAGTATTTCAATTTATATGAATGTCAAATACCCAATTGTATACTTAACCTAAAACACAAGAAACTAGAACACATAACTTTATTAATATATTATGTTTACATGTGTAATATGTTTTGTATAGTATATAAATGGCAGTCTTGGTGTTAAATCACAATGAATGTTGATACTTATACAGATTATATAAATCAGCACCAATCTGTATTAATTTCACACAAATAAAATACGTAACTAAAAAAAAGCAAAACAAGTATTTAATATATATGGTCTTTAAAAAATAATTGCCCTCTCTTACGTCATCATCGATACAACCTTTCAAAGTCCACTGCTGAACACAGGCCTCCCCATAGACTACCTCACAAGGGGGTTACTTTTATTTGCCACAGTTGCCACGCTTGTCAGGAGGGTAGGAAACCACAGTTTTGTTTTATAGCTATCAGAATCATACTGCTGCCCATCTGGTTTCTATTCCTCTGTCGCCTTTTACAACGTCCACGGGACGATATAAGGCAGTGGATATTCTTACACCGCCACTCCACGGCGCTACTCAATTCTCTTACATAATTGACCTTAAATAATTTTATGGCAAATTCGAATAAATCAAATACAATCAATATTACATTTTTATATCGGTTTCTAATAATCGATACCGCTATTCTTATAATCTTTATTACTAAGGGATTATAGTAAATTAAAGAAACAATAACAAGTTAAACAAAAAATGGTATTTAGCATATTAAATCCATCAGGAAAACTTACCACAACAATAATTATTCTTGTTGAAACATTTAACCAATTATGGAAAGTTATAAATTTCTATAAATAAAATAGCATAGGCCCTGAATAATTCCTATATTACCTTAATAGTTTCCATGCATCTTAAATAATTATCGTTTGTCATTGAATAGACACGAAACAATAGCCTTAAAATCGAAATAAGAAATTACGTCAAACCAAAGACTATACAATCACTACGTCATCAAACTTTAAAAGATTACATACATTTCCAATAGAAGGCATCGAACTTCAATTGCTTAAATTATCTAATTTCAATTGCTGACATCGAACTTCTAAAGGTGGTTTAAAATTTTAATATTTTATATGGAATTTCAATCTTGCATCAAATTTTGAGCGAGCTGACATTACTAAACCAGAAGAAACTAATAGCGAAGATCGACAAGGCGCCCTTTCAGGGACACAGAGAAACGTCTTTTCTTGGAATTATTTTAGGATGACAATCGAGCACACACTACCTGAAGGTTGGTGGATGCTTTGGCCCATAGACCTGGATTGAGAATCAAAATACAGTCGTGTTGTCACCCCCGAGCCCCGAGGTAAATGGAAAGTCCTGTTTCCAGTAAAAAGGGTCTCCGGTTCACAACACTCACCATACGAAACTGTAGAATCATGCTATTTTAAGCTGCTATTCTATAAGTGTGTGGCCTTTCCCTGATGAGGGCGATGACTTTTTCTGCTACCAAGGCGGTGCTACTTAGAAATGAGATGTAATATTTGACAGATGTCAAAGCGTACGCCGCCACTTAATTTATATGAAAGTGTAAAGATTAATATTTCTTTCCGAATTAATTATATTAATTAGATTAGAAATGAATAAACTAAACTACGGATATTCGTAAAAGTGGAAGAATAAAAAAAAGTTAAAAATGTGTAAAAAAATTAAAGAACATAGAACATACTTAATAGGAACAAGGTATTATTTTCTTTTATACATATTCTTGGAACCGAAAAACTAATTTAAAACTCAACTTTTCAATGATGATGACACTCTGCGTGACAAATCACTTCACCTCAGTCCCAACTACCGACATCTGGTGGGCGTAAAATTTTAGCCCACATTGATATAATACTTATAAATTTAACGAATTACTGTCGAATTACGACCAATTGGCGATCACTAGCAATAATTAATAGGCCTAAAATCTTATCCTAAGGCAGTTGCTTTCGCGGATTTGCTGGTTGTTTCTTTTACAACTAACATGTGTTTACTAGAATATTTCTACTCTATACAATGACATTGAAAAAGCATAGATCTAAAACTGATATAAGATTCTCTATCTTTCATTAATTTCACCTCTCGCTTTTTTAAAGTTCCCGTACAAACTTTTCAAGTAACATCCATACTTTTAAATATCATTCCCTATATATACAATTTTTGCTTAGAGCAACCTAATTATGTCACATTTTCAGCATAAAGCAGCAGTACAGTTGAAAACAAAAGTGGCTGTTATAGGATTTAGTAACTGTATTATTAGTGGAATCAGCTACCAGCGATTTTTCCGGATCGATATGATTTAGGGACCTTCAAGAAAAAGAGCCTACTCTTTTTTAAAAGGTCGGCAACGCACCTGCGATTCCCCTGGTGTTGTAGTTGTTCATAGGTTCGATAGTCTGTATACAGTATTACATCGAATAGTTTCGAATGTTATTTCCTTATAGAATACTAGCAGTGCTATTAAAACAGCTAATATTCCCGGCGACCACTCCAGTTAAGCTTAATATGCTTGTGTTAGTAGTCGTTCACGACAGTATTTGAACAGCGAATTCAAACCAACTTCCTTAAGTTTCATAGTTCAAACTAACTATTAGGCTACTGTGGTTTTCATGCTATCAAATTGTTTTATCAAAATCAGCAATAGGCATCTTGGCAGTGGCGTTACAGGGCCATGGATTTTAATCCCGCACGGAGCATTTGTATATAATTATGTATGTATAGGAGATATTTCTAGTTTGTTTATTTTATATATTAGTAAAATGTGTATATATTACACAGTTAATTATCACTTTTATTTTGTTTTTATTCTATATTGCTACTCCTACGTCAAATTCTCACCACTCCATTGGTTGACTGGTAGAGAATGCATAAAGGCATGAAGTCCGCCCTTTGTATTCTTTTGTTTTAAGGAATGCAATAAATAATAAATAACTATCAAGGAGAAAAAATCTTTAAAAAAAACATGCGTGAGTGTCGTGAAATACTCGGTTGGAACGAAGTTCCTTTCGTAGTATATTATTATTGATAAACGTATTATATTATTGATTAACAAATACAAATAAATTAATTACAAGCGTTTATTAAAATGAAGCGTCATTTAAAATAATATTTCTTTCATGGCAAGATAATAAAAAGTGCGAGGGAGATGGATATTATTCCATCTCGCTCGCACTGTTGACGTATAGAAAGGGGGTCGTGACGGAAAAACTTTTTCTCGCCTAGCCCCCCATCCATCAAATTCGTACCGTGCGTTAAGGAACTTCGTTCCAAAAATATTTTTATAGTATCACTTTTGTTTTCAACGTACTCGTTTTTAAAATCACTTCTTTCACACAAACATATATAGTAAGTGTAGATATCACGGATATAAGTAGATATGATGGCGGTTCTTCACGTTGGCCAACATAGTGGCGAATGTGTTGGCCAATACCGATGGCCATCGTGTAGAGCGCGTGTTTGTGCGTCACTTGGTATGTATTGGAATGATGGCCCACAAGTTGGCGCGAGATCCGTGTGGTGTCGGTTTTTTACAAAAGATCAAAGGGTTGTGGTAGAGTATTGGCCGCCGCGTCCACACGTTGGGCGCACGTTTAGTTTGCTACGAGCTTTCAGAGTGATCGCATGCACCTGATTTAAATTTTATATTCCAGCATCGTAACTAGTGTCTACAAAATTGCTGTAACAATGAACCAAGCCGAAAATGGTTTTGGAACAAGAAATAATTATATTTTTTCCCATTTCTTTTGATCACCCTTTTCTTATACACATTCACGTAGTAGCGGTACGCTGTGAATAAATAGACCGCAGCAGCCGTTAGCGCCTCAATATCCATTTTAAGAAATTCGTCCGCACATTGGCCTGAACCGAAGCAAACTGAACGACCTTCCAACGCGTGGACGCCATCACAAACTCTTGGCTAATATCTTTGGCAACACATTCGCCACTATGTTGGCCGCCGTGAAGAGGCGACTTGAGACAAATCAGTGGTGTATGGTGTAGAGCGTGGGTGCGCGGCGTGCGCGGCGTGCGCGGGCGGCTGCTGCAGGATGATGCGGTGCGCCACGCCGCCCAGCTCCTGCTGCCCGAGCCCCGACACCGCCACTGTCGCCGGCTGCAACTGCAAACGTATATTATCTGTACTAAGGCTCCAGTATATTCCATCTTTTCTCTATACAAGCAGCTATGCTGGTCTAGAAAGACCAGTATCACTGCGACCTAAAAGATATATTGTGATCGCTGCTATGGCTATAGTTCATTAATTGAAGGAGTTGCTTAGCTGTGAGCAATTTCACTTCTTCTAGGCTATGTACATAGTTTCCCCAGATGAGTGTTATGTTTGCACATTAAACGTCCACAATCAGTTAGGATGTGCACAGGTGTTTCTTCCGTATAATGCGTTCATTGCACCCAATACATGCGTAACATAGGGAATTGAACGTATATAGGTTTTTTATAGACTAAAGGTGACCAGCAAGCTCACAGTCCACCTGATGGTAAGTGGAGGCTGTAGCCCATAGACACATCTAATCTCATGAAATAATCAAAACACAGATGCACTGTTACCCCTGAGGACTAAGATGGAATGCCTCGTTTCCAGTAAAAAGGGTCTCCGGTTCTCTACACTCACCATACGAAACAGCAAGCTGCACACGAAACTGCTATTTTACGCTGGTATTCTGTAAGAGAGCGGTCCTACCCCGATCTAGCCAACCCATTCGCGCTACAACCATAATATAGCTGCAGCATGACTCTACCACATATATATATGTTCAGTTGGACGCTTTTAAAGCTCCGAGTCGGTCAGTTACGTCCACGAAATCCACTAGGTTTGCGGAGGCACACACTGACTTTTTATACGATCATCAGAAAGTTGTGCGCTTCCTAACTGGATCGCTTTTACTCCAGAATAAACAGCATCCTGAGAGTATTTACCAACAGGTGGGACTCGCTGATGCTGTGGCACTGGATATTGTTGTTTTAATGCATAGTATTGTTTTTAGTTTTTACTAACATAGGATAAACTCATTAACTTACAATTCTTCCTAACAAAGCTATAGACCTTGTATGTAATAAGTTACATATTTATTCAAAATTTAAGTGACAAACAAACTCACAGTCCACCTTATGATAAGCGGTATCCGCTGTTCATAAGCACCTGCAAACCAACTTCAAACAAGGAAGACTACAAATGCGTTGTCACCTCAAAACAAAAATCAGCCTGTAATTACACTGGCTCTGCATACTCTTCCAGACCGAAACTAGTGCTTTTAGACAGAAAGTACTACCTCCTAGTCAGGTTCTGTTAGGCTAAGTCGTTGGGCTTCACTATCTTCGACAACATTACCACTTACCAACAGGTGGCATACAAGTCAAGCACCGGGGCTTATGATAAGCAAAGACCTATGTCCAGTTCACCAGCAATGGACTGATCAGATAGTGACGCTCTTCATACATACACATTGTTAATATTGCACTTGAAATAAAATTTCAGTTCTTACAATATGTTTAATCCAAAATGATATACAATCAACAAACTATATGTTTTTGCTCTAGAAACTTAAATTTTATACGGACTTTACAATTCAAAGCCTCTATAATAAACCTGCTATGCTCTCCCGCTAACCCTCAAGCTGATTGCACAAAATTTAAGTAAGGTACACTCAATATTTTTTTTTTTAAGTAAATGCACCTCATAATGCCCTCACATGAGTCATATTTTCCATACTGAATAAACTATGTACAATAAAAACTAAAAAACACTTAGTGGACTTATTACTAGGATTTAAAGGAGTATTTTAATTCGTGGAAATATTATTTGCAAATGTAAAAATTTAATTAAAATATACAAATGGCTTGAAGGTAATAATTTTTTCCGTCTTGGCGCCATGGGATACTAGTCGTCATCAACTTTGCTGGTTACTTTGCAATGTGAATTACGAATGAACCTGGTTGGAAAAAATTCATGAAGCGTGAACATACGTATTTTGAAATAGCTGAAGGCCTTATAGCCAATGCCACAATTAATTAAACAAAATGAATTGAAATTAAATATATAATTTTAATTAGCACCATGCTGTGCAGTAATGATCTAAAATTGAATTTTTACAACCCAGTTTTGAATTTTGCATCGGATGTAATGTAGTAATTTTGTTAAAATTACTTTTTAAGCGTAACCTCACCTGTAGTATGTTGGGTAACATCGTCTGGCAGCTAGATGTCGCCACGTGCAGCTGTTGTTGCTGCACTTGTTGCACGCCCACCGCCTGAAATGAAACAAAAAAGTTACAGTGTTGAGAATATCATTTTTTAAATTACCTAAGCAATGAAAATTCACATTAATTAATGCCATAATATTATACACTAGCTGTTCCCCGCGACTTCGCCCGCGTGTAATTTAGGGTTTTAATTTTTTGCGCGGAACCCTAATTCTTTTTGTAAAATAAAAGTAGCCTAAGTTACTCCTTATAACATCAGCTATCTGCCAGTGAAAGTCCCATTAAAATCTGTCCAGCCATTTCGGAGATTAGTCAGAACAAACAGACATACAAAAATTTAAAAAATTGTGTTTTCGTTGTAATACTGTATATACTTTCATATGCATTTATTAAAAAGCTGTTATTTTTACATTACAAACAAACACTTCAATTTTATTTATTTGTAAGTATAGATAAAGGCGAAGGAGCAACCTCCTTGGAAAAATAAAAAAATAAAATAGTTATTTTTTGCGATAGCAAAAGTTACTTTTACACACCGAGCTATATGCTTTACAGCATATAGCTCGGTGTGCCTCTGGTTTCAGAGGCAGCTCGATTACTTATGATATTTTGAAATTTATTAATATTTATAACAAACGGAATATTCCGTTAATATTGCAATGGGTCCCGGGTCATATAGGCCTTAAGGGCAATGAAGAGGCTGATCGCTTATCTAAGCTAGCAGCAGTGGAGGGTGACATTATTAATTTTGTACCAGATCTGACTGAATATGTCTCAAAATTTAAAAGTGTGTGTTACAAAAATTGGAAAAGCTATTTTGAAGAGAAATCTAAAACGAAAGGCATCTGGTATAGAACTATACAAAGCGAGCCTTATCGCGTACCTTGGTTTAATGATAGTGATCTCAGCAGAAATTTTGTTAATTTAACCCTAAGGCTTCATTCTGGCATATTCCATCAGCAAAGTTCGTTTTCTTAATGGAAAAAAAACCTTCACCGAATTGTGATATTATGCAACAAAATTGATGTTTACCACTTAGTTGATAGAGTGTGTCAAGAACGCAAAAGATCTATCTCAGGCTGTGTTGAAAGAATTTAACGCAAATGTTTTGGATGTCGATCTAGTGCAAATGGTTTTATCAAACCCCAAATTAAAGATGTCAAGAGAGTTATTCCGGCTTGCTTTTAGGACGGAATAATTATCTTCTCATCTTCAGTAGAAGTTTTTTTAGGTTAGTAATTTAACTAGTACTCACAATTATACTTTCTTACTTTGTTCTAGTGTTAGCAGTAATTATTATAAGATATGATGGGATTGGCATGTCGTTTCGACAAAAATCCCAAAAAAGAAATTAAAGAGAAAAAATAAACCTCCTTGGATGGACACATGATGGATAGCGCATGTGTGCGTAACAAAATAAAATAAAAGGTTCGATTAATAAACAAACTATTATACATTCTTCTATAAAATTAACGATAAAAATACTAAAGAATATATTATACAGATCGTTAGCAATTCGTCGCAAATATATGGTACGCTGCCTGACGATGTTTTTTTTTTCAGAAAAGATCTAAAAAATCTCTGGTTGACACGTTACTACAAATATCGCGCTTCGCTTGAGTAAAACCTTAGAGTAATTACTAATTACATACATATTATGTATGCAAGTAAAACATTTACTCTCTGTACATAATAAAATATGAGTTCAATGGGTGTATTAAATTTGTAATATTGTTTGTTTTTAATCGTTTGCGACAGAAACAATCCTCGGGTTAGCATCAATACATGATGTGTTTTAATCATAGATTTAGTAACTAACTAACGTTAGAAACTATATCTATGGTTCTAATGATATTACAATAGTTAGGCCCGCCACATACATACGGAATTTCGTTTCGGGATTCGGTTTCGATATTTCGCTTCGGAATTCCGAACGCAGCAAGTCCATATAAAATCTATGACCCGTCACACACGTACGGTAGTTTTCCATTCGGAATTTTGCGGCCAAAACGGGATTCCGTATGTGTGTGGCTGACCCGTTCGGAATTCCGAAACGGAATCCGGAAACGGAATTCCGTATGTGTGGCGGGCCTAATGGGTTATGCTATAAAAGATATCCGGCTATTACGGTCATCATCAAAATTATCCAAATAATATTGTCAAGATATTGGCTAATTCTCATATTATGTTTGTGAGCTATAATCTATAATTTGACTGTTAAACTAGCCTGTCGACAATCAATAGCAAGAAGCAATAAAATGCCTAAAACTAATCAAAACGAATCTTGGCATACAATAATTATAACTTTTAACAAAAAGTAAAAACAGACTTCAAACTACTAAAAAATAAGTTATTTATTTGCTACTATTAGGGGTGAAACTTTTTCTACAAATTTTTATGGGACTCACCTTGAAGTATAACCTATTTAATAAAATCAGAATCATCAAAATTGGTTCACTATCTGCGAAGACATCGCATAACATATATACAAAAAAAACACACTCGAGTTGAGAACCTTCTCCTAATTGAAAACGGTTAAAAAAGTGAATACTATTCAACTCACGTGAATCTGTATAGGCTGATGCTGCGGATGTATTTGTATCGTTTGGACTTGCAGCTGTTGAGGCTGTAAAGAAAGATTAATTGTTTAGTTTTTTTTTATAAATAATAAAATTCTACTGCTGGACAGGTTTTTTATTCTCGTCACTCGCCTTTCGAAACGGAAGCATTAAGCTGATATTATACGCTGGTGTGTTCTGTACGAACGTGGTACTTCCCGGCCGAGTTGACTCATTCGTACTGCAGCCATATTTGCTACAGCGTGGCTCTATCTAAACTATTGTTGACACAGCGCGTCTCATTTATAAGAGCGTATAGTCTGTACGATAGTGTCGGTACACCCGGAGGCGCACTTATTATTTTGCTTTTATTTTATAATTTTTTACTGTGTTTGTTAAAAAAAAATTTCTATTCTAAGAATAAAATAGAATACTATTTTATTCTTAGAATAGAAAAACATTTATTTATGGTTCATCATCATCATTACAGCCCTTCACAAGTCCACTGCTGAACATAGGCCTCCCCCAAGGAATGCCACAAAGCACGGTCCTGAGCCACCGCATCCATCGACTTCCTGCATGTCTTACCAGGTCGTCACTCCATCTAGTGGGGACGCCCTACACTTCGTCCGCCGGTACGAGGCCGCCACCGAGAACCTTTTTCCCCATCGGTTGTCGGTTCTTCGAGCTATATGGCCGGCCCATTGCCACTTCAGCTTACTAATCTGTTGGGACACACCAGTTGCGTTAGCAACTCTTAAATAAACTTTATCGACATCTTTTACGCCTTCTTCTTTTTCTTTTTCATATATTGCGTTAAATCGTAATTTTTCTCGCCTGGCGATTTAACACACTGTTATGTTTTGGTGGCATGTTTGGCGAATAATATAAGTGCTAACTGACACTTTAAATAAAACAAATAAAACAAACAAAACAAACTTAACACTATTAATAAAACAAACAACAATAACAACGAAAACTTTTGTAACTGACTGTGCTCAAGACAGAGATAGCGACACGAACACGACACCAATGCTAACGGGTGACTGAGAAATATTACCGTGTACCGAGCATTGCCGAATAAGCACGAAGCTTTACGAAGTAACCAGAAAGGGATGTCCAACACGCGTGCCTGAGGGTGTTGTTTAATCGATTTTTATTCAAATCGATTAAAATTAAGACATAAAAATATATTTATTTGCAATTTATAAGGAGGTTCTAAATTTTCTCAAATAGTCGTTACTCAAGAAGACGTTAATAGATAATTGATATTTAAGTACATTATGTCTTTCAGCTGAGAAAATAATATGTTTTTAGTTTTTTTTTTATTTAAGTCGAAATCTTGTTTATTATCAACAAAATTCACTATATTTGTAAATCTATTTCGTTTAATATCTTATATAAACAAAATCAATAACTTCTAAATAAAACTAATCGATTGCGATATTTTATGACTAAAGGGTCGATTGTGTTTACTTATGGTCAATCTCTAGCCTAGACCACCGCCCCCCGTACGTCGCCTCATGCCACCATTTTGTTCCTTAAAAAAGCTATTGCGCAACCTTCTGCGCGAAGGTCGGACTCGCCAAGATACGTCGCCGTATTGTACCACAATTATACTTTCTTACTTTGTTCTAGTGTTAGCAGTAATTATTATAAGATATGATGGGATTGGCATGTCGTTTCGACAAAAATCCCAAAAAAGAAATTAAAGAGAAAAAATAAACCTCCTTGGATGGACACATGATGGATGGCGCATGAACAAAATAAAATACAAGGTTCAATTAATAAACAAACTATTATACTTTCTTTTATAAAATTAACGATAATAATACTAAAGAATATATTATACAGATCGTTAGCAATTCGTCGCAAATATATGGGTACGTAAGCTGCCTGACGATGTTTTTTTTTTTCAGAAAAGATCTAAAAAGCTCTGGTTGATACGTTACTACAAATATCGCGCTTCGCTTGAGTAAAACCTTAGAGTAATTACATACATATTATGTATGCAAGTAAAACATTCACTCTCTGTACATAATAAAATATGGGTTCAATGGGTGTATTAAATTTGTAATATTGTTTGTTTTTAATCATTTGCGACAGAAACGATCCTCGGGTTAGCATCACTACATGATGTGTTCTAATCATAGATTTAGTAACTAACTAACTATACTCTTAGATTATTTACTCTCAAATAATCTAAGACTAACTATACAGGGTATTTTTGAAACGCTCCCGAAAACGAAGACAGATGATAGTACTAAGGATACCTATGATGATGGGTCACAAAGAAATTCGATCCCGAGGAAAAAAATCATCTTTTCACAACGTTTTATTAACTTTATTCACGCTCCATCATGTTATTACAGTTATTTGAAACGATATTTCACAAAAAATCATGAAAATACTGAAAAATAAAACCAGCAGTGAAACTTAAAAGAAAATCAGCTGACAATAGGGTCAATATCCTCGCGGGCGCCGATCGCTTCTTCAATACGAGCTGTATTGAAGTTGCGCAAGTCCCGCCGCATGCATTTGGAGATCTGTCTGTTAAGTTGCCTGTATGCTATCAAATCTACTGAAGATTGCAGCTTCATTTCCCGTCTAACAGCCATGAGATTAAGAGTGTGATCGGAGAGTTTTGTGTTCTTCTGCGGCGGGTCTTACAAAACTTAGCTCCGACCGCATGGACAGTTTCCACGAGCTTGTCATTCATATCGTCCACTGCATTGCAATCTTCTAGGCACTGAAAACGGTTTTGTAACTCGAGCTGAAAGGTTTCGGGACTTTGGATTAGAGCACGAGGGGGACGGAGCGTTGACTTCATTAGACGACACCTCTCCAACTTAACGTTTAGGTTCAGTGTGCCTCTAACCATTCGGTGATCGCTACCAGTTTTCACCTCGCGATCACTGAGACATCACTGAACAGTTGGCGTCTAGTCGTCATAATGAAGTCAATCTCATTTTTGTCGAACCGTCGGGGCTCGACCAGGTCCACTTCCTGTGGGGCCGCTTCTGGAAGAAAGAGTTCATCATAAAGAGTCCTCTTTCTCCATGAAGTCGGCCAGCTGCCCTGTTAGGTTTCCGTTGCCCTAATCCGAATTTCCTACTTTCAGCTCACCGTTCTCTCTTGTGCCTAGCTTTGCGTTGAAGTCTCCCATTAACACCGTATAGTGGGTTTTAGAGGAATGCATGGCTCTAGAGATATCTCATACATTTCCTCCACCTCCTCATCGGGGTGTGCCGAAGTTGGTGCGTAAACCTGTATGACCTTCAGCGAATACCGTTTGGTGATTCTGAGTATAAGGTACGCAACCTCGTCGACACACTCCCAATTTTAACGTTGTTAACGAGAGACTTGTGGACGATAAATCCGACACCTCCTTGGGACAGATGGTCGCCCTCCCGGTGATAGAACAAGTTGCCGGATTCGAGGATTACCGTGTCCTCCCCTCTCTTCGGACCTCGGATAATCTATAATATTCCAGCGCAACTTGTCTATCTCTTCTTCAACTCCAGGATCTTCTCGTCAGTCCTCAGAGTGCGTGCGTTATAAGTTGCCAGGTCGAGTCGTCGTGGTGGCAACCGAACCTCCACCGGAGATTTTAGCACCCCTGCCCCGCCGTTACCATGGTCGCCACCGTAGCCAGGAATAGCGGGGCCGCCGGGACTGGGGCCGTTTCTTCGTAACTTTCTTCATTGGGGATATTGCCGTAGTTGCCACGCTTGGCGAGCGGGTTGGCAACCGCAGTTTTTTATTATTTGCTGTTATCAGAAAGATGCTGCTGCCCATCTTCTGCCTCAGTTTCCCTCTGTCGCCTCTTACGACACCCACGGGAAGATATGGGGTAGTGGGTATTCTAACCCGCCACTACACGGGATATTTATGGTTATTATAATAAAATACAAATATAAATAATAAACACAAGTTAGGTAGGAAAGAACCTTTCACTACGGCGCGGCGCGGTGCTTCGTTTAAAATGCCAAATTCTCGTGCGGGTGTACTACCTTTGATGTCATGGCGGCGCCTTTGACAGGATGCGGCACGTGCCATAAGACGACTGTATCTAAGCGAACAGACTATAAAATGCATAATATAGCCTGATTTAGTCTGTTACATTTTTTCAGAGTAGTTTGGCGGACATCAGACGTTTTTGTTGTTGAAATTTGAGTTATATTTTAAAGTTGCATACTTTAAAATATAATTAACATTTTCATAACAGTGAATCTCCCGATGCAAGTACAACAGAAAATAATTATTTACTTGAGTAATAAAGTAAACTTCAAAAAAATGTGAAGTACCCCTTTCAAAAATTGGATAAGACCAAGTGTGCCCTAACTGTAGAATGTATACAGACTTTTTATTTTAAAGATTTTTTTATTCGTTTATTTTATACGATAAAATATGAGACGTATGTAGTCTGAATTAAGTTTAAGCTGATTGGAAGCAATGGTAGTTATAAGCTTAATCTCGTTAAGTGTTCGCAACCGATTCCCTTGTTAATTTATTCCTTAATGAAGAAAGAAGGTGGAAGGGTAATTTACCGTATTGACTTGCTGATGGGTTTGCTGCAACTGCAGTGACTGCACCGAAGATATAACAGGATAAGAGTGCTGCCCGCTCTGTAATTAAAATTAAGGAATAAGACACGGTTAATTTAGTTAGTGTAGTCTGATACACTAACTAAATTAACCATGTAGTGGCTGTGTGAGAATATCCACTACCCCATATTGTTCCGTGAGTGTTTAAGAGGCGACAGAGGGTAATTGAAAAGAGATATAACAACTCGAAATAATGAAAAAATACGGTTGCCAATCCGCGTTTGCTATAACTATAGCAAAATCCGATAGGCATCTATGGGTGAGGCCTATGTTCAGCAGTAGACTTTTATAGACATGGACAGATTAGATTATATTATGTTCAAAATGAAAAGCTAAATACGTTGATAAAGCAAAATATATATTTATAACTAGCTGGTACCTGGCGCGTTGCTGCCGTAAAAGAAATAATTGTGGAAATGTTATTTTAAATTTGGAAGAGCTATATTGTTTAATTAGGAATGATAACACATTCATTGAAGTTGAATGATATATTATAACTTTCAAATAAATTTGTCAGTACGATACCCGAGCCACCTACTCTAAGTTAATTGTACTAGGCATAGTACAATTAACTTAGAGTATAACCTTCACGTAAGTGCAAGCAATAAGTTGACAAAAGTTTACCGCAATCTGATGAACGGTATGGCAGCGCATAAAATACGAACAAACAAATATTCACTTTTATATATTAGAAGAAGATAAAAAGAACACCGATTCCTACCAAGGATAATTCGCGAGGCTATTGAATTTAAAAAACATCCTAATTTCAATAGAGAAGATGGTGCTACCATCTGCTTGGGATCCTATAGACTTCAAGATAAGATCGACCAAAAATTTATATTTAAAAACTAAATATAAAGGTAGCTAGGCTAATTAGGACATCGGGCGATTTTCCACTCGCCGGCACGACACTGGCACGGCACCGGCACGGCGACGGTGCCGAGGCTCCGTTTTTCCACTGTGTCGGTGCCGGTGCCAATCTACGCTCGGTTTTTGGGCAGTATTAACAAATACTTCAGTTCTACAACACGTAAAAATGGTCTCGTCAAGTCGTCGTATATATTTGTTATATCTCCTTACATTTAAAACGAAAATATAATCAACGCAGAGAATGTATGAAGGGAATAATGAAAGTGGACGAAGCGAAACAACTATGTAAGGATCGTAGCAAGTGAAAAGAAGTGGTCTCTGCCTACCCCTACGGGAAAGAGGCGTGATTATATGTATGTAACGCAGAGAAGTCAAATTTTGAATTGCCGAGTATACAAGATTCAGTGCGTCACAGAGCCGAGCGCGCTTTATGTCGAGTGGAGTCGAGTAAATCCGATTCAGCTTCACCGACCCGAGCGAGACGGTTCACTTTCGCCCACTGTTCAGAAAGAACGCGCCTAAAAAAGTTTACACTTCAAAAATGTTTAAAAAATGTAGGATCCGGGAGTGGTTAGGTTGTGATCGTGTCTCGGACAGTGCGGGTTAGTTACCTGCACGTGCAGCGGCACGGCCAGCTGCGGCACGCCGCCCACCTGCACCACCTGCTGCTGCAGCTGCTGCTGCTGCAGCTGTTGCGTCGCTTGCTGCTGCTGTTGCTGCGCGTGCTGCTGATGGTGTTGCTGTTGTTGATGGTGCTGCTGTTGGTGTTGGTGTTGTAGTTGTTGTTGCTGTTGTTGCTGTTGTTGCTGTTGCTGTTGCTGCTGCTGTTGCTGTTGCTGCTGCCGTTGTTCTTGCTGCTGTTGTTGTTGTTGTTGTTGTTGCTAAACAAGACATATTTTAGGTTTACAAAAAAAAATTATTAGCACCAGTTCTATGACTCTACTTTTGTTAAAATCTTGCAAAAAAAATTAGTATTTTTTTTTACCTATTATAAGCCACCTGTTGATAAATGATAATTAAGGTCACAAATAACACTGTCTTAGCGTAACAAAAGCCTATTCGCTCTTGCCTTGAAGACGCCCAGATTGTATTCAGACGGAAAGAAAAACGTCGAAAAATTATTCCACTCCTTTTCCGTATACATTACGAAAAACGAAGCAAACCGTTTGTTTTTAATGCGTGGAATATCGACAACAAAAGGGCGAAGACCCGCCGACCGCCTGGTTGTCCGATGGTGGAAAGAAGAGGAAGAATCAATGTATGTATTTCCTGCGCACATTCTCCGAAATGCATCCTATAGAATACCGAGACACTGGCTTCTCTGCGCCTGTGCTCGAGACTGACAAGATTGATTTCTCCAAATGAAGGTTACCAATGAGCCTCTTAGCTTGTCTATCCATTGAGTCCAACGCTGCTAGGTACTATTTTGCATCACCAGCCCATATGTGACAGTAAACCCGATTCGGAGACTGCCAGCAGTAAGAGGTCCATGCGCTCAACCATAGCTTCTCTATCCGACTGGATTTGATCTCGACTAGCCCGAGCATTCGGCTAATACCTCTCCGCAACTGTGCTGTCGTTTGCACCCATAAATACCGGAAATAAGCAGATCATTAAATATGCAGCAGAAAGAGAGTTGCGAAGAGAACGGACCTCTGAGGAATTCCCGGCGTTTGTCGCGATGGGATTGAACGAGCAATCATCGACGATGACTCGGAGAGATCGTTCACTCAGTAAGTCCTTCACTCAGTCAACCAGGGGATAAGCCGTACGCTGGAATCTTGCCCAAAAGGCTAGTGTGCCAAACCCTGTCATAGGCCTTCGAGACATCAAGGGAAACAGCAAGTGCTTCTCCATTGTTCTCGAGGGCTTCGCCCATATGTGAGTGTATTGTGGTCACTAAGGAGGTCATTCTATTCTAGGTATGCCACGAAGTGGGCGTTCAATATACGCTCCAAAATCTTGCAGATTATGAAGGTAATTGAGATTGACCGATAATTGACAGGGTCAGTACGGCTTTTTTTTGGAACAGTCTGCACGTTGACCAGCTTTTGGCACTATTCCAGTCCTAAATGAGAGGCGGAACAACCGTGTCATAGCTGGTATACCATCTGGTTCACTAGCTTTATTCACGTCTCTCCGCAAGGTTTTAAGAACCTCCTTATTGGTGATACGGACCTCTGACATAGAGGTACTGCAGTAAGGTTATTGAGGTGGTACGCTGTTGCTACCGGCAGAAGTTTTTCTCGACCGCTTTGGCGAGAGACCAAAAAGGTAGTGCCAGATGGTTTGGCAGAGAGCTTTGCGCCGATTACCCATAATGTAAAGAATTTTGGAAACATATTATTGTACAGGCAAATTTCCAATAATTTGACACTGGCAAAAGTACTAATCGCACGAGTCCATTACCAAAGAAAAAATACAAGACGCTACAAAAATTAAAAAAAATATATATATAATTATAATATTGGAGTACTAACCGAAATATGCGTCATCATATGCTTCTTAAGACTATGCAGATACATGTAGGTCTTGACACAAATACCACATTTAAATCTCTTTTGCGTAGTTCCGGTTTCAGCTTGAGCTTGGGTGACCTGATCTTGACCTTGACTCTGTATCTGAACTTCCGTAACTTGTTCCTCATTTATATTCACTATCTGTTGCGTGTCCTTTTTGCCTTCTCCCTCGTTTTTGTTCGAAATCTGTGTTTCAGAGCAGGACTCCGAGTTGACAGATTCTGTTTCCGGCTTCTGTTCGTGGGTTTTCAAATGCTTCTTATAGGCGCTAGATTCTATGTAGGCTACAAACAAAAGGAGAATGCCCATTAATGTATGGAATCCCGTACCATGTTGCATCAAAATCAAACTTTGTTTTTTATAGATTACACTGATCATATTAACTCCTACAAAAGTTATTTTTTAAAACAAAACCCGGGTTATGGAGTTATTTTATAAAATCGAAAATAACCTAAAAACTACGTTTTATTTTTCGACGCTACCAACGACCTATTTTAAATAGACACATTAAATATGGACGAACATTATGGCTCTAAAAACAGCGTAATCCACTAATATTAGTAAGAATTACGAGTTATAGCAACATATAGCCGCGTCGCAGGATGCGTGACTGAAACTCGGAGATTTGGACGACCATTATACATATTGCCAATACTGTGAGCGGGTAACGTATCTAAGGGTAATATATCATTGGACGCCACTGTGATCACACTACACACTAATACCAATAAAACATTATCATAAGGCTGACCAGTCAGACCAAAAAAAACGCTCGTTGAGTCTAGTCTTGTCAATAACCCTTTACTAATCTTAAGATACTAGTCATGACAGACACTATTGCTCATGGTCATGTTGTTGTCGTGAATCGATTAGGTAAGTGATAGAAAAATAAAACAAACAAGTCCATTTTTAATAATAGGTTTTAGGTTTTTAGTAGCGATTAAAAGTCAAAAATATTTATTTAAAATACATTTATTTAAATCATTCATCATACTATTAACTAATCTCAACTCTCAAAAACACAGACGGTCGTATTTCCTAGCGCAAACGTAAATTAGTTAATGCGTCAGTACAAATGTCAGACTCGAATTACTATAAACTAAACTATAAGCTAGGCATATCGATCTGAAATCGATTAATCGAAAAGCCGATTATTTAGGGTACTATAATCGATTTTCAGATCGATGTGGGACGCTACATCGATTCGATGAATCGATCCAAAAACCTTGCGAATCGTACTGATTCAAGAACTAGCGATAAAGTACCTAAACTGGCTGCATTATATTAGTTTTTTTTTTTTTGCTGTAGTCGGACGCAAAAACAACCGGTCGTTCTTGGTGGATAATTTGAACACATAAAATAAATATTTATGAACGCATCCAAAGACGTCGTTACTTATTGTTATTTTTAATCTAACCCGTTGATTTCAGCGTTTAACCTTATCTGTGCTGTGAATTTACTTTATCTATCAAAGGAGTTTTGGCGGGAACTTGACCGGCTGATTGCTGTTCCTGTATGATTGTTTAAATAATGGCTTGAAGTGGATTTTGTTATGTTAAAGTGGTTCGAATTGGCATATTAATAGTGAGTGATTAGATTGAAACCGATTTATCGATAAGTGTACGTTGCAGTTTACACTATTGAAATGCCCAGTAGTACCACGGAGTCTGGATTTGTCCCCGGTGTATGGCATAAGGCTCAACTCTATGGCATAAGGTATAACATAACTGAAGACTAGTGGGAGTACTACACACCTCTGCCTACTTCTTCGGGTAAATACAGGCGTGATGTTATGTTTATTAATTTAATGATAATGACTAGTAGGAGCACTACACACTTCTGCCTACTCCTTCGGGGAAATACAGGCGTGATGTTATGTTTGTTAATTTAATGATATTTCTATCCAATCAGTTGTATTTAGTAAATTATCATCGATAATGTTCTGTCTATATTAGGCATGTTAGAAAAAGTCGTGATTAATCGAAAATCGATCTTTTAATACTCGGTTTAATCGAAAATCGATTCTAGTATGTTTAAATCGAATCGGAGATCGACATGCCTACTATAAACGTCATATAAATAGGGAGTAAAACCACAGACATAGAGCATGGACTGAGCCTTCCCTAGCCAAATGTCAAATAAAATTGACTACTCAATATCCATACTTATAAACTTAAAAGTAAATTCCCTGTTCAAAAATCAAATCCCCTGACGCGTAATGTCCTAAAAAATTATGAAACTAATTACTATAAAATTTTGGTCTTGATGCGCGAGACTTCTTGGTACCACTTTTGGTCATTCTCCTTTAATATTAATAGTAATTGGAATAATTAAACTCAGATCAATGAGGGCATCCACGACTTTTTCTGCCACTAGAAAGTGAGGTATAATATTTGACAGATTTCATAGCGGGGAAGTTAATTTGTTCGGAAAATGTAAAGTTTTTTGTTTCTTTCTGTACTATCAGCTATATTTTATATTAATAAGATTAAAAATAAATAAATCAAATAACAGATATTCATAAAAGTAGTAAAATTAAAAAAAAAGTTAAAAATGTGCAAAAAAATTAAAGAGCAAACCACTGACGCATTGTATAAAATTTTATTAAAAACCAACTTCTTAATTAAATTACATTGTGTAACCAAAAACTTTACCTCAGTGTCAACTAGCGACAACTGGTGAGCAGAAAATATATATTATTTTGGGGTTACTGAAAGAATTTGTTGCACCGTTAATATCGAGTATTAATCATATATTCAAACTTTTTATTATACTATTGTTTTAATGAAATACATAAAGATATTTTCATAATAACAACAATTTTCAATTTATTCTACAATCGATATAGACAAAATCGATATAGAAAAAAAAAGTGGCACATCTCTATCGACTATCTCGAAGAATGTCTCGGAAAGCCAACTTCAGCCCGGCCAAGATAGAGCGCGCGGACCGTACTTGTACTAACTCTGTTTGAGACATTATTACTATACTATATTGAGAAATAAAATGATAATGCTATTTTTACTTCTTAACTAACATTAATAATAACTAATAATAATGTATTAAAGTAAATCGGTATCTTGAATTTTGTTAGTTTCGTTTATACAACTTAAATGTTATTTCTGTAGCTAGCAATACTAACTCTTATAATAGTTATGTTAACGAAGTTAAAAACAATTTTTAAATGTATTAAATACTATTAAATGTAGATTGTAACCATAATATTTGTGTCGCTATTTACAAAAACAAATAAGTTGACGGCTACGTGGTGTAGTGGCTTAGCATTGTGTTGCGGCGCTGAAGGCCGCGGGTTCGAATCCCGCACTGAACAAGTATTTGTATGGTCTACAAATGGTGTATGGTGGAGTATAATTAATAGTGAAACTGGTAAGGTCAACTCTCGCAATTCAAACTACCGGTTAAGTTTTAACAACAAATTAACGGAATCAGATCAGGATGTTGCAATGGTTTTTGAGAAATATTTTACTGATATTCCGATCTTAACCACTAAGTCACTGAATTCTTCTCCTGCCGTCGCCGAATTACTTAAACAAAATGTAAATGCGTGTACAAATAATTTTACATTTCATAAAATATCATCAAAAGATATTGTAAAATATTTTAAAACTATTGGTATTAAGAAAACTGCGGATCTGTGGGGATTTTCGTTAAAGTTATTGCGTCTATAATCTATATAATTGCGCCTCAACTAGCTATTATTTTTAATACAAGTATCGAATATGGTGTGTTTCCTGATTTAATGAAGAATAGTAAAGTAATACCTTTATTTAAATCTAGTAGTACATTAGACCCCGCCAATTTTAGACCAATTTCTGTACTGCCAACACTTGAAAAAATTATTCTTGATCAAATGTTAAATTTTTTAATGTAAATAATTTACTTCATAAAAATCAATTCGGTTTCACAAGGGGTCGCTCGACAACTGATGTGTTGAGCTGATTAAATATATTTTCAATGCATGGGAGAATTCAGAGGATGCTTTGGGTATATTCTGTGACCTATCCAAAGCCTTCGACTGTGTTCACCATGAAACATTAATCAGGAAACTACAACATTACGGTGTAAGAAGTAATGCTCTTAAATTAATTGTTTCATATTTAAGTAACAGAACGTAGAAAGTTGTCATTAATAATATGAGCTCTTCCGGGTCGATAGTACAAATGGGCGTGCCTCAAGGCTCAATTCTCGGCCCCTTTCTGTTTCTTGTATATATGACTTACCTTACATAGTAGGGGATAACCATAATAAGTATAGTATTATTTGGCGATGACACTTCATTAATTTTCAAATTAAAACGACAATTATTAAAATATGACGAAGTAAATAATGCTATATCTAAATTAGTAAATTGGTTTAATGTTAATAACTTGTATTTAAATGGCACTAAAACGAATTGTATGAAATCTATGACTCCAAATGTCAAACAATTAAATATTAATGTAATTTTAAATGGGGAGGAACTGAGTCTTGTCGATACCACCATTTTTCTTGGAATAACACTAGACGCGAAGCTTCAATGGAGCCCCCATATATCAAAACTAGCAAGCAGACTTAGTTCTGCCGCATATGACACGCGACTGATACTGAAATCATATTTTTTTACAGAAGGGGCCATAAGAGCAATTTATGATTTAAAACCTAAACAGTCGCTGCGACAAAAATTTAAGGAAATTAATATATTAACTTTGGCCTCTCAATACATTTATGAAAATGTAATGTACATTCTGTAAATATTAGGAACAGACACAAGCTAGTAGTACCAGTTACTCGACTCCACCGAGTCAATAATTCATTCTTGGGGCGATGTATACGCTTTTACAACAAAATCCTAGAAAATATACAAAATTTGGCCTGCTCAAAGTTCAAAAACTTTATTAAACTAAGTTTGTATAAAATGGGTTATTATAATATTAAGGAATTTATGGATGATAATAACCCCTGGGAATGAGGTGATCGCTACCTAGCTATTTCTAATTTGTTTTGTGTGGTTAATTGTGTAACATACATGATTGTAAGCTGTTATTTAAAAAAAGTCCCGCTGGGTTTCTTGCTGGTTCTTCCCAGGACAGAGGTTTTTTTTCGAACCAGTGGTAATTAAACAAAAGAGTGACTTTCAATAAGTATTATTTATAATCTATATTGAATAAAAAAGTTTCTGTTTCTGTTTCTACAAATTTAGAGTTCCGAGTCTGGATATTTGTCCTTTTGCAATTTATATTTGTTTGCATCCTCTATACAGAAGAAAATTCAAGTGTGGGGGGTTACTTTTTTAAATAAACAAATAAGTAGATATGAGATATTATTTGGCAGCACTCACCCTTCCCGCATATGTTGCACTGGTATTTCTTTTCGCCAGTGTGAAATCGTCGGTGCACGGCCAGGTACGAAGCGGAACTGAAGCGCTGCGAACAAAACTCACAGCCGAACAGCTTCTCGCCCGTGTGCTTGCTTGAATGCACGCGGAGTTCCGTGCGAGATGTGCAGCCCTTGAAGCATACCGGGCATACGAACCTGACAAAACAAAAAACATCGGCTATTCCTTTCCATATAAAGTGTGATTATTTTAACTTGGACAGTATGGGGAAGTAGCAGATAAGGAGACTCAAGGGATCTTAAAGGCTATTTGGTAATATTATATTCATCGATTTTTTTTAATTAAAAAGTGGCTTTGTAGCCCATGGACACAGGCTGATGATGATTTTTTGATAAAAACTCGTCAACAACATAGTTCGTCAAGTTCCAACATATGATAATATTATATAGTGCATGTCGGCAGAACTGAAATTCCAATAATGTGACTGATTTTGTGTGAATAGTCAGATTTACTTAACTTTTGTTGTATAGATTTTTCTCAATTAAGTAATTTTTTTTTGTCAAATACAAATGACACCTAAGATATTTTTTTCTGTGTCCCTATGTGTTTGAGAACCGCAGACCCATCTTACAGGTCAATCCATTTTAGCCCTTAAGTGACAAAACATCTGTGTTTTGATTCTTAATCAAGGATTGAAGTAGGTGTCTGTGTATGAGCCACAGCATCCATTTAGCATCAGGTGATCCGTTTCAATTTTGGTTTCGCTACTTGTAAAGATATGAGACTTTCTAATACTAGCCATATTTTTACTAGCGATGGGCGATTGTTGCAAAAAAAACAATCGACTGAATCGAAAATTATGCTATTGCGCATTCGATTGTCGATTTAGTAGTTCCTCACCATAATTATTCGAATAACAATTAACAAACTACTAATTGTACGCATATCGCACATCGGGGCGATGCGTGCCGGACAGTGTTGAATGCGTCGATTGTTTTTAAGTATTACATAATACATATTTTAATTTGTTTACTTTTGTTGGTTAATGAATATTGACTTTTTTAGAGAAAGGTGTCGCGCGGGTTATGAATGACCGGCTTGACGCGATGCCTAAAAATCATAATATAATGTAAATATTGAATTAATAAATTTGTAAATACGCTTAGCTTAGTAAGAAAGACTTTTTAATACTAGAGAGCCATGTACCTATTAAAATTTGAAGAAATGTTTATTGAATTTCATGCGTAAAATTTAACCAATAAAATTAACATCAACAATTTAAAAATAATAATTCAATACAAAAGTAAGTAATATTTTTAACTGTTAATTTTATCTGTTAAAAAAATTTACACATTAATAAATTTACACATTTTAAATTATTTTTATTTAACAAATTAATAAATTTAACCATTAACATCATGTCTTTAATGGATGTTCCCTCATTCAATGGTTTGATTACAATACAAAACAGACAATTAAATAATCTATTGGCGCCAATCGCATACTTAATAACTGCAGTCGTAACGTAAGTAGTGGCGCACAGACTTAGCGCAAGCGCAGGCGCACCGCACAACATCTTTTGTAACTACTTATTTAGTAGTACGCATAATGGGTGCGCTGCGTTACAAATTAGTAGTTAAAGTTAACATGGTAACCGTGTCAGTCATTGTCGCCCGCCGCACGCCGTCGATAACAATCGACTAACATGGATTGTTATCGAATTTTATCGACTTAACTGAACAATCGACTAATTCGATTAGTTTTAGTAATAATCGCCCATCGTTAATTTTTACTTCGATAACTTAACTGTACCCTTAAGAGGGGTCTTGTGAGAACACTTCGAGTGTTTTCACTCGGCCGTTAGATCTACGGTAACTCTAGGGTTAATTGGGAACATGCATGAGAAACTTAAAATATTTCGAGAACATTTTATGAAATATCATCATCATTATAAGATATAGGTAATATTTTTGTGGCATGTGAAGATACACGATTGGTTAAGTGTGATGGACATTTCTCTGTATCAAACTATACTGTTTAGTGACGGTGTACGAATATCCACTAACCCATATCATCCCGTGGGTGTCGTAAAAGGCGACAGAGGGAAACAAATCAGATGGGCAGCAGCGTCTTCCTAATAACGACTAAAAGTAAAAAACTGCAGTTGTCATGCCGCATACCCAGCGTGGCAATTATGGCAAATATCCCCCCTATGAGGCAATCTAGGGGAGAGGCCTTGTTACCAGTGGACTTTAATAGGCTGTAGCGATAAAGGTTTACCAACTATCTTACGTCCCAGCTGTACAAAATGACATCGCAATGAATAAGGCCGATCCTCAATATAATGCCGTTCACAGTTCGTTCTCGGTCCGATCTCGGTCTGATAAAATATTATTTATCAAGTAAAAAATATGTGTGTGCATTCATACTATCCGTAACAGTCAAGTTTCGTTCGAATCCCATTCCAATCACGATCAGTTTTGAGAAACAAGAAATTTTGTTTGTGAACCTGTCACGACATGTATCGATAGCGTGAATGCTCTTTAAGCGTGATGTCGCCATAGATTTAGTAACTAACTAACGTTAGAATAGATTGGCAATGCAAAAGAGCAAGAGCATAATTTACGCGTATGTTAGAGCGAGAAAGATAGACTAGACCATTCACGTACACGCTATCAGCCTGTATCAGCCTGGTGTCATTCGTGAACAAAACAAATCCCGCTTGTATTTGCAAAATCGCAGGTTTAAAAGTGAAAATTAATGTTTAATAGACGTAGTTAATTATGACTAGGTGCGTAGTACCTAAATATAACTCACCTCAGAAATAAACACCACGTTATTATACATTTTACTCATAGGTGCGTTTGAAATGTTTAGCTGTCTAAATGCTGTATTTTAGAGCAGGTAAAAACAATTTGTACTTCAATGGATAGGAAATATTATCACATTTTATATTAATAATAATTTCAATGCAAAGCAATTGAAATTAAAATAATTACAAATACGTGAAATTCTGCTAATTTTAACCTCATTTTTGTAGAGTTTGACATTATCGATAATATCTTATCGAAATGTTCTTAACAAGCAAAGGTATACACTTGCATGCAGCCTTATTCAACTTAGTAATATATTTTTTTTAATTTTTAGGTTACCGTAGTTAAATATTCTTCTAAATGTATGAAAAATTATTTTTTAATAGAATTAGGGTGACAAACGAGCACTCAGTTCACCTGATAGTAAGTTGATACTGTGACAGATTTTCACAAAATATTGATATTCGACAAAATGGTTGAAAATTATAAATAGTGAAGAATTGGTTCCCAAAAGAAAATAGTCGACAAGTACTTTGAAGAAAAATGTTTTCTCATAGAGGTGCCCATTGTGTAGTGGCGGTGTAAGAATATATCCACTACCCCATATCATCCCGTGGGTGTCGTAAGAGGCGACAGAGGGAAACAACAGCAGCGGCTTCCTTATAACGACAAAAAAACGTGTGTATGTACTTATGTACGCGCGTAGGAAGTTATACTTCTTTAGCGTAACAAAACAAAAATAACTAAATATAACTACCTTAAATATAGTTATCGGTTCCCACGAAAACTTGAGAGACAGTTACCCACTGAAGTTGTCGCTTTGAGGTGTCAGTGTGCGCGCGCATCGTAACAACTTCATGGTGTCGTTTTTAGCTGTCGGTATGCGCGCGCATCGTAAAAAATTTAAGCTCATCATTTTTCCCAAACGCCCCAAAAGAAGTATAACTTCAAAAATACAAAAACTGCGGTTGCCAACCCGCTTGCCAAGCGTAGCAACTATGGGCAATCTATGGGGGAAGCCTATGTTCAGCAGTGGACTTTAATAGGCTGTAACAGTAACATAGAGGTGCATTAAGGGAAAAACTATAACACATCCAACCATAAACACTAATTAATAGAATTACATATTATTGAAGCTTATTTTATTATAAGAATATTATAATTTATTTATTATAGATATGTACCTGAATAGCAATAGGTATCTGAATATGTTTCGCAATATTCTAAAAATTTACATCGTAGTCTTGTTTAATACCTTTTTATTATACATTTCCTATCGCAATTTGGTTTTACTTACTAATTTTTTATTTATGTACACATCATAACACGCATATCATTTTTTAAGAACAGCGTTTCTTTCAGTAATTATTATTTATATTAACAATTTTTAAAGTTTATGTATGAACTAAGTGGTACGACCCCATTTCTGCCTGGGAGGTCGTTTGGATAGGTATTACCCTCTTACCTAGTACCAGTATAAATACAGGCTGTAAGGCATTCCACCTCAGTCCGTATAGGTAACAACGACCTTCTTAGTTTGAAGTTAGCTGCAAGTTTCCATGGGCTGCAGTAGCCACTTACCATCGTCAGGTTGGCTCTAAGTGCGTTGGATACTTCAGTTTTATAAAAATATTTTAACTAATAAATCGTAATAAAATTAACATTTTTTATAACATGTATTTTCGGAATGTCGAGAATATTCTGAATTACACCTTTTATTGGATCGCAGACACGATATTTCAATATTTATTTAATTAGTATAGCCATTCAGCGAGGAAACGCATCCAGCGTTCTTGGCACAATACCACAAGGAGCAGGACTGTATGATAATTTAAGTTTTTAGTTTGTTTTTCTTATATATAGTTTTTTGAAATATTAAAAAAATACAAACAATCGAATTTATTTCAATGTTTCATTATGTCCACAATAAGCCGCCATGTTAGTTTTTATGTGACTTCATGCAGCTTAAAACCCGCGAAAGGGCACAATGCTTTTAAAGATATCTAATTTGTCAATATACGATGAGTAGTTTAGAAGATCTGAGGGAACAGATGAAGCGTTCTATAATTGTAAACATCCTTTTGGCTTTCAATTACATCATCTGCGTCAAATCAGAAGACACGAATATACTGCAATCGGTATCGATAATTATAGTTGAGGCAGGCAATGCATGGTGTAGCACTATTTGTCACCCATACATGCACATGACACGCACATTTGTGTATTTTGATTTTGGTCTCGCCCTAACACTTCATTGCCAATCTATACTGTACTATATCTATGGATGTCGCACCTCTTGTGTCCTGTGTGCGTGATCATGTGGTTGTTCCTGGCGGAGGTGGTGGTGAAGCGCGCGGAGCACAGCTTGCAGGCGTACGGCTTCTCGCCCGTGTGCGTGCGCCGGTGGTAGATCAGTGCCGACTGCTGCGCGAACTTGCGCGAGCAGAACTGGCACTCGAACGGACGCTCGCCTGCACGCAAACACTTCTATGTATACTACTAGATGGACTCAACGCAACGCACACACTTGCACTACCCTACAATGCCTGACTAAAGCTCCACAGTGGTTACCATCAGCGTATACAGGGGGTCTCTCCGGTGCGTCCAGAACACAACCGGGGACGCCTTCGTACTCATTGTGTGTTCCCAACTTTATTAAAACCGAATCAAGATGATAAACCCCACGAAAATAATAATCAGATCAATAATCAGTCTGAATTTAAACCTCCCCTGTATAGATCCTTTATACTGGAAGCGAGACATCCCAACTTAGTCCTCAGGGGTGACAACACATCCGCATTTTGATTCTTAATTGACGACAGATTTAGATGTCTATTATGAGAAAGATTTTGCGGCTCATCTCCTATTTTAGTTTCCCTCTGTTGCCTCTCACGATACGTACGGGGTAACGGATATTCTTACATCGCCACAACACGATTAAAGTATACATTCAATTTGTTTTAAATCATTTTCTATGTGTTGTGGTTCATTTTATGACAAAGAGTCTCTCTGGTTTCCTACCAACCTCTTACCATTTCTAGCAAGTAGCAGTACACCTACTTCTGTGTTCCTATTCGTAAGGTAAGAGGGCCAGTATATTACACCCTACGAGGCATTTCATCTTAACCCTTAGTAGCGATTACACATCTGTTGAATTCTGTTATCATGGCAAGTGGTCGTAGCTATTGCACGGACGTCAATAGCTACGACCAAGTAGACTGAAAGCAAGAAATATATACTCTTTTTGAGATTCGTTCATAGAAGAAAGAATTTGTTTATTCCTTCCTGGTGAATTTTTTTTGCCGCCAAGAAATACATGAACGCCCAGAAATCCTTACAGTTATGATAAAGGACACCCCCGCTCTCCTCTCGCCCTCCCCACTCCTGCCGGAGAAAGATAAATGTCATCATTTTGAGGTTAAGTCTATGGGATTTTCTTATTAATTTTTCTCGAGAACGGTGACATTATCCTCTCCCTCCCCTCCCCCTGCCAAACGATTCTAAATTTTTACCCCATGAGGTATTTCTGACCTATTGCCTCCTCTAACGACGGTCTCGATCTTACCCAGCCATAATTTTATAGAACTCGTTAATTTCATATTCATACATATTTTTTATATCTAAGACTATCTTCGGAAGCAGGTATGACTTACATAACTCTTACCTGTGTGCACTCTCATGTGCGCGTTAAGCTTGGACACTTCATAAAAGCCTTTGTTACAAACTGAGCAGATGTGGTTTCGTATGCCGCGGTGCTTCTTCATATGTTGGCACAGAGTGGAGTGGCGACGGAAGGTTTTGTTGCATTCGGAGCATTTGAGAGGCTTTTCGCCAGTGTGCAATCGAAAATGAACCTAAAAGAATATTTTATAGTATTATGTATTATAATACAAGATTAACACGATCTACATTTTGATTCTTAACAGAGTATAGATCAGTATAGATGCAGATGTCTATGGGCCACAGTTTTCACTTACCATCAGGTGGACTGTGTACTCTTTTGTCACCTTATTCTATAAAAAAAAATCCCAGGCAGGAAATAGCTACCCTAGCAGGGTAGCTATTTCTAACAACGAAAAGTTTTGATGAGGATATAGGAGGCATAAAAAAGATACGAAAATCCGTGACGAAAATATTAGTAGAATACCGTCATTAATCAGAAGGATACCGTGATTACAATCCATCATCCTCGTTATTATTAAAGAATTAAAGACCGTCACAAGTTCACGGCTGAACTTAAGTCTCCCCCTAAATACGGTCCTAAATTTGATAATACGAAAGGCATATTATAAAAAAATGTTATATGATTATCGCTTAAAAAAAACGAGAACTCAAAAGTCAGCCTAAGTTTTTTCGCGGCAACTACATTATAATTGTTTTTTTATCTCGATTAATATAAAATATTTTAAAAACACATTCGAATTAGAATTTAATTGAGTATTTCATGTATGCGCATATTATTTCCGAGCATATACTATTTCAAGAAGTATCAATTCTCACGCATCAAAATCGTGTCTAAAATACGATATTTTGTTCAACCAAAGCCGAAGGAAAGAGTCAATGATTTCCCACATTTCTTGTTAAATTGCTTTTGGTATAAATTCCTAAACTATTGACGTAATATGGACGTAACGAACGGAAAAAAGAAAATTAAAAACAAACTGACAACGTCAATATGACCAAAAATAATGCAACTTCATTTTGACAGATTTTAATATTTAGTATTTTTGTAGTTTGTTGACAATATTCGCTTGAAATGGGTTTCGATTATTATAGCATATTAGGTGTTAAATATTCATGCAAGCAACACGAAATCAAAGCGGCATATCGACGCCTCGCACTAAAATATAACCCAGAAAAATACGACAACGATGAGAATATGAAAAAAATCTTCGCTCTGATCGCCGAAGCGTATGAAGTGTTAGTGGATCATAAGAGACGAGCTGTCTACGACCAATACGGGGAAGAAGGGTTGAAAAGGGGCGTCCCGGGCCCGACAGAGTTCATTCAACCTTACACGTACCACGGCGATCCTTTAAGAACATTCCACGAGTTCTTCGGCACGTCCAACCCTTACGCTGACTTACTAGATTACTATGAGAATCCTCTTCCTATGTTCGAATCCCCGCTTGGCAAGGGATACAAGGAGAAAGACCCTACTATAGTCCGACCACTCGCGCTGTCTCTAGAGGAAGTATACAAAGGCGGTTTGAAGAAAATGAAAATTCAGCGATTGGTATTCACAAATGAGACGTGTTCTGAATTGAAATTAAGGGAAAAGGTACTATCGATATCAATCAAACCAGGTATGTACCCCAATACGCAAGTAATGTTCAAAGGAGAGGGCGATCAAGGCCCTACAAGAATACCAGCAGACGTTGTGTTTATCACAGAAGACCGTCCACACGACACTTTCATAAGGTCAGGTTTAAGCGATCTGCTAACAGTTCGAACTATAACATTACAAGAGGCTCTATGTGGAGTTACCATCACATTAACGACATTAGACGCGCGTACTTTGCGCATCAAAATAACCGATGTGATCACACCGACGTATGAAAAGATTGTCGAAGACGAAGGTCTGCCAATACCGGCCTGCCCAACCAAAGCGAAAGGGAATCTTATAATACGATTCCGTATAGTGTTCCCAGAGTATTTGTCTAAGAGAAGTAAAAAGGCTTTCGGCGATGCTTTTAAAGTTATGCAGGATGACGAGGAAAGATTTCAGAAAATGGATTGTGGGACTCTGGGAGCGCCTACGGATTAATGAATTGTGTATACATTTATATATCTTCAATACAAATATATATTTTCAAATACAGTCATTTCATTTTTAACCGTCTTCAAAAAGGAGGAGGTACTCAATTCGGCTGTAATTTTTTAATTTTTTTATGTGTCACCGATTTTGATGATTCTTTTTTATTTCAAAGCTGGTGCTTCTCATTTGGTTCCATGTAAATTTGATCAAGATCTGACCATTAGGTTTTGAGTTATTCTTTTTTTTTTTATTGAATTTCTTTATTTTGCAAATATGGGTGATACAGAATGTGGTGACAAATATATAGTATAGATTCCACCATATTTTACCAGAAGGCATACAAAAAATATGAATTAATTAATTTTTTTATCAATTTACGTAGATATGTCATTCACAACACAATATCACATTAGATTAACAAAAATAAAAAAAGTCTCTTCAAATTACATATAAGTCTAATAAGTCAATCGGTACATTATTATCACTATTATTTAATTATTATAAGCCATCGTCAAATTAATTACATTAATAATAATACAATTTATAAATAAATATCCATGTGACAAACGTACAAATTTTAACATAACATTTTGTCCATTAAAAATTAATTAATATTATAGTACACCTTGTCTGCTAAAAAGTTTCGTAGCCTTGTCTTAAATAATGAACTGTTGAGATCCCTCCAACACTTGGGTAATTTGTTGTAAATAGCCGGCCCCATACAGCAAACACTATTGCGTATTAGTGTTGTTTTTCCCTTAGGAATGTAAACTCTACTATTGTCGCGTCTGTTTCTTGGGGCAAGGTCTGCTAGACACTTGAAACGGTTAGTAATAATTTATATTGAAGTCGGTTGTACAAATTTTTTAATTTTACCACTTGTGTTTTATTTATTCCGTCTTTTAATTTTTCGTTTATACATACATATATTTATTGCATATCAAAAGTTCACTTGCTGAACATAGGCTGTCCCCATATAGCGAGGATTTTCACAAGTCGTGGCAACTATTTGCCATATTTGCTACATTTGGCGGGCGGGTTGACCGCCGCAGTTATTTTTTATGAGTTGTTATCAAGAAGATGCTGTTGCCCTGCCCATCTCCTGTTTCTTTCTCCTATTACAACACCCAAGAGCTAGCATAAGAATTATGTATTTTCTTTCTCCGCCACTACGCGACGCTTTACTCACAAAATATAATGAGCTAGGCGCTCGCTTCAAGTTTTATTGTACCCGAGAAACCCGAGTTTCATCGCCTTTGCCGCCAAAAACGACATTAATTTTATTTGTTGTAGGTATTGTTAATTGTAAGAGCTGAATTACCACGTGTTTGGCAGTGAAGAAAAACTTGAGACATTAAGTGAGAAAATCAGCGTACTACAGAAGTAAACACGAGAGCGTGTACACACGTTCTGGATGGCGAAATTTCTCTACTACAACTACTCTTCTCTTTTTCCCTTAGAATTCCTGAATCCTGAGTCTTGTCTTCTTCAATTGAATGTTTATAGGCAGGTATAAGTAGCGGCAAGAAAGTCTAGCGGTGACCGTTATTGCGCATAAGTCGCGCTGATAGCCACCTGCATCCATTGACTTCCTGCATGTCTTACCAGGTCGTCACTCCATCTTGTTTCGTTTGTACAAATGTAATTTATTTCCAAATCTACTCCGTTTCGACATAAGGTTACTCTAGCCGAAAAAACGCGACATAAATTCCGCAGGTATACTCTTTTGTTGCCCTTTTAAGGTTTATAATTTATATTAAAGCATATTATACAAAATAAAAAATAATAGACCCATCGGTAACCGAAGCATGTTCTATGACAGTGATGGCAAATTTTTTTGTGAAGTGGGTCAAATTTTGTTCATTTTTTTGTGTCATGAAGACAATTGCGTCACTTGGACAGTGGCACACATTTTTTGGTTCTCACATTTAAAATTCAAACAAAAATTTTCTTTTTGTTTAACAACTTATGCTTTAATTTACTTTTGCATGTGAAGAGCAAAGAATAAAGGTCGACGTCAAAAATTATTATTATATAACTGATGCAATGAATTACCGCACCAGGTGACACCATGCCCAGTCAGCAATCGACCCTGCACTGGGTATTTCAATGAACTTATTTTTATTGTGTGGATATATATTTATTGTATACACAATTAAAAATAATGATTTCTTATATTTACGCGAACACTACACATTGAATAAAACTATTTTTACGGATTTTATCGCGTTTAATTTTACTATTTCGACGTTTCGGGTGCTTGCTTTACAACAAGCACCCGAAACGTCGGGAATCAAAATAGTAAAACTAAACGCGATAAAATCCGTAAAAATAGTTTTATTCAATTAAAATAAGTTATGAATTATGATTTCTTATATTTATGTAAATACTACACATATAATGAAGCTGGTTTAGTTTAGTTTTATTCCATGTTTAAAATACTTAGGTACCTATTCAAAGTTTATAAAAAACATGTGGGTTACACTTATAAATCCTGCGTGAGTCTATGTTCGCCCCGCTTGTCATAATTTTGCCATAACTTTTCTATAATATACTTAAAAAAGGGGAAAACAATATTAAACTCGATAAATTGGGTAATCGTAGTTTTATTCTACAAAAAGAACGTTAAAATTTGAAGCATTTACTGGGTAATATTTTGATGGTAATATGAGGGTAACATTTTAATTAAAGCCAGCCAAAGCTTTGATAAATCATAATATATTAATCTATTTGCAAGTCTTATTTGCGCGGGTAACAGAGACTATATGAAATAGTAGGGCAGGAAGAGGAATTGTCAAGAACTTGCGGCCGAAATAAATCATAATCAGCAAGATAGTACTCATGCCGTAATGTGGATGTCGTATGAGGCGACAAACTGAAACAGGAAATGGGCAGCAGAATCTTCCTGATCCATTCCATCCATCCATTACAGCCCATAAAATTCAACTGCTGAACATAGGCCTCCCCCATAGCTTGCCTCATAGGAAATTTTGCCATAGTTGCCACACTTGGCAGGCGGGTTGGCAATCGCAGTTTGTTTATTATATTGAGTTGTTATCAGGACGATGCTGTTGCCCATCTATTTCAGTTTCCCTCTGTCGCCTGTTACGACACCACGGGACGATATGGGGTAGTGGATATTCTTAGGCCCGTATTAATTAACGTTACTCAATGACGAACTCAAGTGCGTAATCATTTGATACGCCCTCATTACGAAATCAGCATCTCAAGATCGTTTCTAATTAATAAACACATAAAAACACTATCTCAAAACGCTGTACTTAGGAATACTGTTCTGTGACGTGCACTCAAGTATACACACTTGAGAGTCGAGTTTCGTTTATTAATCAGTCTGGCACTCAGCTGATAACGTAAACCTAAACCGCATCTTAAGATATGTTTATTAATAAGATCATAACCTCAAGATTGTACTCAAGTGCGTGTACTTAAGCTGAGTAACGTCTATTATATATAACCGCCACTACACGGTTAATCCTCCTGATAATAACCCAAAATAATGAAAAACTGCGTAACTAACATAGTGCTTGATTTGCTGTTAATTAATCTAGAAAGACTTATATAGTGTATCCACGAGAGCAGCTAGCAACAATCTGTGTTACAGTTTGGTAGATTGTGATTGAATGTATGAAATTAGAATTAGAAGCAAATAAAACGTGGTAGAGCCACGCTGCAGCTATAGTATGGAAATAAACAATGTCCCAAAAATAAAACACAATACTCAGTTGAGACAACTTTGTAGACTTCACATGAGACAGCCTTTACGGCGTACTGACACAGACAGACAGACAGCTTAACTACGCTCGTTGGGCATTAACCCAAGGCTTTCCGCTGTGAGAGCACGCACCACCAAACATTCTTCGTTGTAGCACGAATGGGTCGGCTCAACCGGGGTAGGACTACGCTCTCACAGAATACCTGCATTAAATAGCAGCTTAATGCAGTTGTGTTTCGTATGGTGAGTGTAGAGAACCGGAGACTCTTTTTACTGACTGGAAACGAGGCATTCCATCTTAGTCCTCAGGGGTGACAACGCATCATCAACTCATCAATCGCATTCTTAATCGAGGATAAATGTAGATGTTTATGGGCAACAGCGTCCACTTACCACAGGTGGCCTGTGTGCTTATTTGTCACCCTTATTCTATAAAAAAAAAATATTTATTAGAGATTTTAGCATGCTTTGTGTGCATTGCAATACTAAGATAATATGTTCCTCGAATGTATTCGCTAATGAAAAAAATATGGAGTATTAACAATCATCCTACAAAGGTGAGTTATTATGGAAAAACTTAAGTAGTGTATTAAATCACTCACCTTCAAATCAGTAGGGTTATAGAAGCTTTTCGAGCAAATAGAGCAGACGTACGGCCGCTCGCCTCTGTGCCGAGCCAAATGCGACCTCAATGCGTAGCCATTAAAGAAGCGTTTCTCGCAAACTGTGCACTGATGCGTTTTCTGCTCAAAGTGGGTCTGTCGGTGTCGGTAGAGAAGGGTTTTCGTCTGGAAGGTTCTCTGGCAGACCGAACAGGTCGGTTGCTTCGGTGGACGTTGCTCGTGCGTACGCATGTGCATTCTCAGCATACCGGGACCCTAGAATAAAAGATATTTTTTTTAATTTCGTTTATTTTAAATATTACTTGTTCTAGTGTTTGGGTGTGGTGGACTGTGCGCTCGTTTGTCACTCTTATTCTATTTAAAAAAACTCCATAATATTTTTTATATTCGATCTTACGCACACTATAAAAATGTGCACGTTCACATATGTAACATCAAACCGCTATCGAGAAAAAAATCCCCTGCAAAACAACTCACCTTAAAAGTCCTCTTGCACACAGTACACATTGGGGGCTTCTTGCAGTTAGCCTTGATCCAGTTGGCGTGAGACCTCATGTGCAGCTTTAGCCAGCGGCCATGTTTAAACTCCTTATGGCAGAGATTGCACACGTGGCGTCCAGGCGACACTGAGGACGTCACTTGGAACACCACCAGCTGCATGTAGTTGTCTTCGTCCATATTCAGTGGGTCGTCTTCTTTCGCCGCCTGTTGATCTTGTGGTACCTGTTACATTATAAAATACTTCTTTACTTCATACGACTTCCGAAATCCTATTCCGTTGAAAAGAAAAGTTACTGCCTATTTACGTTTCACTGCTGGGCACAGGCCTCCTCTTCTCCTTCTTCCATTTCTGACAGTGGTTTTTTTGGAGCAGCAATAGTCCGCCTATGCTACCTCTTGTGTTGGCGGACTTCATGTGTTTTAGAAATATATTTCTTATCTTATACATATTTTTTAAAATATGCAGGTTTCCCCAAGATGTTTTCTTCACCACTAATAATAATAATGTCTGTCAGACCGAATTTCGGTCACGGCGGCCAGTCTAAATGGAGACTAGCCATCAGCGCAGGACAGGATTGCAGTGCCAGAGTGTATGCGCAAGCACAGGTTCACTCTTTATTTCCTCAATCTCTATGGAACGGCAATCCGACACTACCGGAGAGAGATCAAGCACATTTATATATATATATATATATATATATATACACATAAGCGAAATACTACTGACTGACTGACTCATCACGGGATCTTTAAAACTATACACCCGGTTGACTTGAAAATTAGTATAGTTACTCATTTCGCAATGTAGACACTCAATAATAACGGATTTTACGATAGTCCCATCAAAAAATTATTTTCTTGATATTTTAGATGTAGGTTCCGCAATAAAATATCGTCGTGCGCCCAGCGAAGCATGCGAGTATTAGCTGGTATATTATATACAAAAGTAAAATGGTTTACCTTCTCGATTTCAAAGCCCTCTTTCTGCACAGTATCTTGCGTCTTAGCTTGCGCCTGCTCGTTGTTGCCTGTGAAGAATCCATCCAGCACCGGATCGCCGTTATTCATGATCGGTACTGGATTACCATTGTTCAATATCGGCACCTCTATGTACTGGATGAAAGAGGACTGGTCTTCGCAGTTCATATTTAGTTTATCATCCTGGGGACAATTGCCTTTACAAATTAATAGTAAAAATTTATAGTGGCGTGTAAGATTACACATTGATATGGTAAAGTTAAAAAGGTTGCCTTGGGGGAGACATAGACCTCAACAACCTGACACACATAAGCCTTAACAATCTGACACATAGGCCTTAACAACCTGACACATAGGTCTCAACATAGGCCTGAATATAGGTTTAGAAGTGGACTTGTGATGTGTTGTAATGATTATAATGATGGTAAAGGTGAAAGTATAGTATGCTATGTCCTGGGGCCTATTGCTAATGTGCAGGAAGTTCGTCAGTCGCTTGTCATTTGCTTACAATGCTGTGGATAGTGTTGCCAAGTGTCTCAATTTATGCGGGGCATCCCGATTTTCAGGAGTCTGGTGACACGTCCCAATTCAGCCTCGATCGGGACGCCAAATGTCCCGATTTTTCACTAACCTCCTTAGTCTGTACTTTGATCAATAATTTTGACGACAAAAATTAATACATCTAGAATATAATAGAATAGAATAGAATAATTTTTATTCAATATATATTATTACATAATACTTATTGAAAGCCATTTTTTATTTACTACTGGTTCGGAAAATACCTCTGTACTGGGAAGAACCAGCAAGAAACCCAGCGGGGCTTTTTTTTTAAACATATTTCGCTTTACAATAATTTTGTTACAAAATTAAATAAGTTTTAATAGAACCAGCATGGTGACGATCACCTCATTCCCAGGGTTTTTTTTCATTTATGTATTCTTTGATATTATAATAACCCTTTTTGTACAATTTTTCTTTAATAAAACATTTAAACTTGTTTATTGACAAACTTTGTACATTTTCTGGGATTTTGTTGTAAAAGCGTATACATTGCCTCATAAATGAATTACTAATTCTGTGGAGTCTAGTAACTGGTATTACAAGCTTACGTTTGTTCTTAGTGGTTAAAGTATGAACATCTTTATTCTTATGAAAGCTATTTATGTTTTATGTACATACATTTCCATAAATATATTGCGATTTCAAAATTAATATGTTTATTTTTTTAAATTATTATCTAAGGGACTCATTACAATTTAAGTTATAAATCGCCCGTATGGCTCTCTTTTGCAAAACAAATATGGCATCGATGTCAGTCTCATTACCCCATACCAAAATTCCATAAGACATCACGCTATGAAAGTAACTAAAATAAACTAATCTAGTTGTCTCAACGTTGTTGGTGAGACTTCTAATCTTTCTTACAACATATGCTGCAGAACTAAGTCTGCCTGCTAATTTAAATATATGGGGGCCCCATTGAAGGTCTCCACAATACTCGACAACTTATACTGCGGTTAAGTTGAGTAAATTAATTGAAATAGAAATGTCTTATGGGTATGTTCTACGGTAGAACTTCTACCACTAGCTAATTTCTTCAAGCGGTGGTATTGTTGTGTCAATAAATAAAATGACATTGTGCGTACAATGCAAAGATTTTTGTCTGGGCGTTTGAGAATATGTCACCCTGTTTTTTGTAGCCATTGAAGCTGTTCGGATTTGAAAATCAAATTCCCAATTATTTTCACCTTCCGTCCCGAAATTTGACACACTGGACCTGGCAACACTAGCTGTGGTCTAGTCTAAAGGGTATAGAGAGCAAGTATAATTACAGGTTGTGAAGCATTCCACCTTAGCCCTTTATAGTTGACACGCATCTTAACGTATTTATTTAGATTTCTTTGCGTCAAATAAGGTTAGGCAATTTACAGGGTAGAGAAATTAAATAAAAATTTACTTCTTATAAGCCAGTGCTTGGCGAACTTATAGACCGTAAATAGCACTGAATTGTCGTATCTATTCACTCTTGCCTTGAAAGCACGGATTGATTCTTATCTAATTGAAAAACAGACGCTGCACTGCAAAATTATTTCACGCATTACGAAAGATGAAAGCAATAATATAACACGTTCAAATCATGTTGTAAAAAAAAATAAAGTTACAGCCCATATACGTCCGCTAACCACAGGCATTCATTTCTTTTCTTTAATGAATATGTTTGACAAACGAGCTCACAGTCCACCTGATGGTAAGTGGATGCTGTAGCTCAAAGACGTCCATATCTATCCTCGATTAAGAATCAAAATGTTGATGCGTTATCACCCCTGAGGACTGACAGAATGCCTCGTTTGCAGTAAAAAGGGTCTCCGGTTCTCTACACTCACCATGTGAAACACAGCAGCATTAATCTGCCTATTTCAGGCTGGTATTCCGTGAGTGATGTCCTTCCCTGGTCGAGCCGACCCGTTCGTGCTACAACCATAATATGGCCGCTGCATGGCTCTACCATATATAATTGCTGAGATGGGATATGGAGTAATTAGTCCACCGTGTCTTTTGCCGAGCTGCTCCATACGCGTTGGCGGACTTCACATGTACTCGAAATATTTTACTTCTCAGATATGCAGGTATGCTCGCGTTTTCACAAGCACGAGCTAAATCAGCACTTAAATAATATGCATTTACTAATTTCTGTAGTGACCGGGGGTGTGAACTCTGCTTGCTCGCGCATTTGAGATCTAGTCGTACTAGTTGGTTGGACTTGTTTCCTGCCTAGAAGTACGTCTGGGTAGGTGCCATCCTACTCCCTATTATTATCGCCAAATAGCAGCACTTGCACTGCTGTATTCCGGTCTAAAGAGTATAGGAAGCCAGTATAATTAGGGGTCATTCATTAATTACGTAAGAAAGATTTTGACGATTTTTAATAAACATTTTTTTTTAAATAAGATGTAAATCGAAGTGTACGTTATAGAATGAAGAAAACCATTCGGCATCCGAAATGAAACTAGATTTCTAGTGTTAAATTTCGACTTACAAAATATTACGTAAGAATGGGTTTCCCCCCCTCCAAGATAAGGGCATGTAGAAATTTTTTAAACCCCTCCCCCCCTCGGAACTCTCACGTAATTAATGAATTGCCCTTTACAGGTTAAAGCATTCCATCAAGTGTACTGCCATCAGATGGTCTGTAAATACCTTTGTTACTTTCGTTTTATAAAAAAAATATGGCATACACTTGGCCCCTGAGCTACCAGGACTTTTTCAATTAATTGTCAATCGGATTTCGAGATTGCGCTTGTAACAATTATAGTAAAAATGAATCATGACTAAAAAAATTGCATATCTCCACGTATAAAAATCAATTGCTGTCCGTTAAACTCGCTAAAATTCAAAAACAGCTCGACCGATTTTGATAAATTTTTTGTGTGTTTCAATAGGTCCCTAGATGATTTAGATTTACATTTGGACCCGGTGGGTGGCGCTGTTGTCGAGATCCAGAAATCACCCGTGCGAAGCCGGGGCGGATCGCTAGTAAATAATAAAATACAAGTTTAGTCGAACCTGCGATTACATTATCGTCGCCTTTGGAGGCCAACGGAGCTAAGCCACAATTTTTGCGAAATGGAATTAAGTGCATTAACGTACTCAGAAAAAGCCATAGTTTATATTAGTCAATACATGTAACAGATATCATAACTGTAAGCAGATTTTTTTAAAGTCGACAATAAATTTAAGTGTAGTTTCAATAAGAGTCAAAAATTCTATGCCGCTTAGATTTATTGTGATTACAAGGTTACAAGTCATAGTTAAATTAATTATTCAGTGGTCAATAGTTGTAAGAGCTCATAGAACTCTTTACCACCAAAATTATGACATCATAATATCTACTGTATTATAGAAATTATTGTGATTTGTCATTTTTTATCCAATCTCGATATTATTTGGGAACATTTTATTTGGCAGAGAAAAAACGTGTTTATTCCTGTTTACCAATCCGCATTCTGTCATTTCTACGAGTTTGTGTTTGCATTGTTTAGTTTGGTTTGAGTGTGAGTCGGTGATTTGTGTAAAATACCAATAATTATCTATTATATTAATAATATTAACTACTTAAATAATTGTGAGTTCATTAAGATTATAAGCAAATGATGTGTCTATAATATATTATTTTGTGATTATTCAGTGTGTGGTTAATATTATTATAATGAATTTATCACGGGGACAAAAGATGGTTGCGGCGATTTTTGATCTAGACAATCAAAACAATCAAGGTATGTACATACTTATTTTTTTATAGACACCTAATTATTTTAAAATACTACTAGGTGACATACAAACATAACACAAGTTATATAATCCGTTTTCGATCAATCAATCTAAAAGACATTCCATAAGACATGTTTGGGTGGCGAACGATTCATGCGGGGCACGTGTTTCTTACTTATCTGCTTTTGTTTATTTTTGTATTAAAACTAACTTTTTAGATGATTATAATATGGAACCATTCTAGAACATTTTAAATCTAAAAGCAGAGGTTTTTTTTTTATTAGATTGAATGATTAAACCCAATTTTTATCAAGTGCATATAGTGCAAACTCGTATTAACAACAAAAAGGTCTCGTGGTAGATATTGGAGCAACTTAGTGCTACCTGCATTTAATTTAAATTTTTATTGTTTTAGTTTTTATAGACAATGACGAAAACTCGTATCATGTACTTCAAACTGTGCCTCCAACAGTTGAGACAACAGATGGTGCTAGTGTATCACTCACAGAACAAACAGATTAATATACTTATATAGGCAACATAGCCATAAATTTTCTTTCAAATCTAGAATTTTAGCAACTGTATTTATTCGTTGTAGACTTTACAAAGTTAGTAGGAATTTTTGAATCTTGGTGTAGCTCGCCAGATTTGTTTTCAGGTAAAAATAATGATGCACTTTCAGGACATGGTTACAATTTTTCTTGTTTATACTTTCAGGTTCTATAATTGATCGTCATCCCTACTTTACCTCTGATTCTGAAAATGATCCAATGTACCAGCCTGTAACGAGAGTTTCGGAGACCTCTACCTCTGAAAATATATTTAACAGTTCTGAAGAAGACAATGATGTATGGAGTATATACATTCGAAAACACGTCATCTCTACAAGTAAAAAAGCAGACACCGACACTTTGACAAGAAAACGTCAAAGAAATCCACTTAAGTGGAAACGTAATACTCAAAAAACTTTAAGGCTAGCTGGAAAGGAATATACAACAAGATCAACAAGATCAGAAAATTGAATAGGTATTAAAAAAGTTAAAGATATATCGTGTAAGTGCCATTATAATTGTAACTTTAAATTTTCTTTACAAGAAAGAGAAAATCTACTACAAGAATATTTATTTTTAAAATCTGAACATGCAAGATGGTGTTTCATAGGTAAGTGTGTACAACGTGTACCTGTCAAACGAACCTACAAAGGAGAACAGAGTAGACGTAGAAACACGTTGGTAAATAGCCTGTTTAGAGATAGTTAAAGTTTCCAAGTATGCAAGTCATTTTTTTTTGACTACTTTTAACATATCTGCGAAGAAAGTTGAGACGAAGCTTTAAGTAAGTTGACACCATCTGGAGTTACTGAACCAGATATGAGAGGTAAGAAAGACCCACTCAACAAGAAATCAGAAGTAGTTAAAGATATAATTAGAGACCACATTAAGTCTTTACCAACTGTGTCTTCACATTATTGTCGTAGTACGACGAAGAGAAAATATTTGCCTTCAGGTTTTAGCGAAAACCGTTTATACTTAGACTATGTAGAGTATCATAAAGAACGTCAAGTTGTACCTGAGGAGGCCAGTTTTTACAAGTTCATTTTTACAAACGAATTTAATTACGGTTTCCATCGCCCTAAGGAGGATCAATGTGACCATTGTATTCAATTTAAGAATAGGCCAGAGCATGAGCAGCAACTTCATAAAGAAGAGTATGATTTACACATTGTTCGTAAAAACGAAGCGAGAGAGCATAAAGTTCTTGACAAAATCGTATCAAAGTAGATCCTGGCTTTGTTGCCTTTGCTATGGACCTGGAAAAGTATTAGGTCCTTACATATGAAATTGGCGTTTTGTACGGGAGGAATATAAAGTCAATTTTTTTTGTAAAATATATTTAATTAATCAAAGTATGCATCGTTGTTATCTATGCACTTTTGCCATCTCATAGGTAGTTCATTGAACCCTTTACTAAAAAAAAACATGGGAGCGAGAATCAATAAACTCTTTGAAGGCAGTTTGGACTGCCGCATCGGAGTTGAATTTTTTTCCATGTAAGAAGTTGTCCAAATTCCGGAAAAAATGGTAATCTGTTGAAACAAGGTCCGGGGAGTACGGTGGATGTCGCAGACATTCCAATTGTAGCTCATCTAACTTAGTGGTTGTTTGTTGTGCAGTGTGTGGTCTTGCGTTGTCGTGAAGCAGAATTGGCTTAGAGCGATTGACCAATCTCGGTTGTTTAGCAGCTAGTTCTTCCTTCATGGTTTGCAGTTGCTGACAACAGATATCTGCCATAATCGTTTGGCCAGATTTTAGAAAGCTGTAGTGAACGACACCGGCGATAGTCCACCAAACACTCACAAGTAACTTTTTCTGAGTCAATTTTCGTTTAGGGCAGGATTTGGCTGGGTCTCCAGGGTTCAGCCATTGCGACGAGAGCTTCTGATTATCGTACAGTATCCACTTTTCATCACAAGTAATGATTCGATTTAAAATCCCTTCATTATTGTGTCGGTTGAGCAAAGTAACACAGCAGTCGACGCGTGTTTGTAAGTTCGATTCACTCAATTCATGAGGTACTCATCGTTCAAGTTTTTTTACTTTCCCGATTTGCTTCAAGTGGATTAATACAGTTTTATCACTTACCCCGAAGCCTGCAGCTATCTCTGAAGTGCTTTGTGATGGATCCGCTTCCACAATAGCCTTTAATTCTTCATTTTCCACTTTGGTCTCCGGCCGTCCACGGGGTTGGTTCTGAAGGTCGAAATTTCCAAAACGAAAACGTTGAAACCAAAACGTACCGTGCTTTCTTTTCCGACACCAGTGCCGTACACATCATTAATCCTTCGAGCTGTTTCTGCAGCACTGGTGCCACGGTAGAACTCGTACTCGTAAATATACCGACATTTCATGTTTTCCATTGTGCGGTAATTAGCGACGCCAAAGAATAAAATAATGAGGAAAAAACAAATGAACAACTATTTGCAAAACTCAAATGTACCACCTAAATGAATTTATAAATTTTAATTTGGAATTCTTAACCAAAGAGAAGATATTTCAGATCAAAGTGGTCAGTACGACAAAACGCTAATTTCATATATAAGGACCTAATACTATTAGCTCCAAGCTTACATACTGGTCAGGTGTATTAAAAAAGAAAGTTAAAGATTTACAATTTTACAGTGTATAATTTAGAAGATTCTGAGGCTACAAATTATATGTGGCATGAAGGAGTGGGTACTAAAGGTGCATCGGAGATTGCCACTTGTATTTATATGCATTTATCGTCATTGGCTCCTGAGGTAAAAGAAATAACTTTCTTTTCTGATACTGCTTCTGGCCAGAATTGGAACACTATTATTGCCGCAATGTTTTTACATGCAGTAACAGTTTTGCCAATCGAAACCATCAATCAAAAGTTTATGGAGTCAGGACATTCAGAGATGGAATACGATAGTGTACAGTCTGCATCTACTGCAGACTGTACACAATAGTATGTAACATACGTAGTATACGTAGTGTAACAGAGGGAGGCATGTAGATATCTATACACCAGAGGGCTGGTACACGGTCGCACGTACGGCTAAAACAAAGCCCTATTACAATATCAAAGTTGACATATACAGATTTTATTGACTTTAAGTCGTACAGTAACATAGTTATCACAAATAAAAATAAAACAGATGCTTTTGACAATATGAACTGGCTGTTATTAAAATAAATACAATATCGAAAAGGAAGTCCTAAAATGATATTTTTCAAAAACCAATTATCTGAAGAAAAATTCAAATCTGCTATGATTTACAGAATGTTGTGATTTACAGAAGCTCTATAACAAAAAACTTCAAATCTCTGCCAATAAACTTAAAGATCTGAAGGATCTCTGCGCAAAAGGTACCATACCTTCGGTGTATTATGATTTTTATAACGATCTGGAAGAAGAACCAACTCAGAAAGTGACAACTCAGAAAGTGAATAATTTATTTTAACTTCCTCATTTTTCCACATTACTTTATAACTGTTAATTTGAATTATTTCCCTTTAATAAAAATAAATGAAAAAGTAATTATTTTGTATTTATTTTCAAACACCCCACTTCGCGTACGCCTTTTTATCTAATATGACTAATATGTCATCAGATTAAAAAGTCAATAAGACAAGACAGTTAAGTGACTTACACCCAAAGACATTTAAGTAGTAGTAGTAGTAGATATATATATATATATATATTTAAATCTCTTTGCTTATATCCCATAATACGAGTATTACATTGTACATAAAATAGTAGTCAACAGACCTAAGCCACATAACTTTAAAACCATGATATTTTGGTATTTTTAATTATGACATTCAATGGTAACACGTTTTAATAATCTAGGGTAAAAATTAGAACTCTATACTAAAAAATGACGCTGATTTATGTTAAAATAACTGTTTACTCGCATCATTTATTTTTTAAACGTCCATACCTCAGAAGTGTAGTTCTGTGGAATAGCTCCATTACCCTCCAAGGCGACGATTATGAATTATGACATCAAAATTCAATGTTATGAAGTTTCTGGGCATTTGCAATTGCTATGGATTATCACAACAAAGAAATTTCAGTGTTAACAAGAAGATATGTTATTATTGTACTAATAAAATAAAGAATGGAAGACGAGAGAACGATTCTGGTTCATGATCCTAATTATCATTATAATAGTCTACTTGTGAGTTTATTGCCGCTTCTTCTCTCACAAGGTTTCCCGCAGCAAGGACTTGTTGAAGCGATGGCGTAGCATTTGACTTTCAAAAAGCGCTTTTTAAAAGCCAATTTTGAATAAAAATATTTGACTTTGACTTTGATTATAGTAGGAATGTAGTTTTGCCGCTTCTTCTCTCACAAGGTTTCCCCGCAGTAAGGACTTGTTGAAGCGATAGCGTAGCATTTGACTTTCAAAAAGTGCTTTATAAAAGTCAATTTTGAATAAAAATATTTGATTTTGACTTTGATTATAATAAGAATGTTGTTTTCACGTTTATTTTTAAAAATAGCCTACTTGTCTTACCTCAGCCTTAAGAGCGTTTTCAACCGCTGCCTTAACCTGTTCACGTAGTGTGATGTCATTTCGTTCCACCATCTCCTTGAAGGCGTGACATCTTGATATTTGATGAACGCACTGCAAGCACAGTTGCGCTGGAAGACCATCGCCTATTGCGACCTGCATAGTTGAATTATTCGTTATTAACTATATCTATACTAATATTATACTATTCCATTCAATTCGGTTGCTATTCTTTTTGTGTACATTAGGACGTAATCATAAAAAATACTACTTAACAAGACAATGGAATAGCCAGGAATAGGTAGAAAGGTTCTCGAGTGGCAGCCTCGTACCGGCAGGCGAAGTGTAGGGCGTCTCCCCACTAGATGGAGTGACGACCTGGTAAGACATGCATGCGTGGTAGAGCCATGCTGCAGCTACAGATATTAGGCCCTTACATATGAAATTAACGTTTTGCCGTACTGACCACTTTGATCTGAAATATCTCCTCTTTGGTTAAGAATTCCAAATTCAAATTTATAAATTCACGGCAGATATCTATTGTCAGCAACTGCAAACCATGAAGGAAGAACTAGCTGCTAAACAACCGAGATTGGTCAATCGCTCTAAGCCACTGCTGCTTCACGACAACGCAAGACCACACACTGCACAACAAACAACCACTAAGTTAGATGAGCTACAATTGGAATGTCTGCGACATCCACCGTACTCCCCGGACCTTGCTTCAACAGATTACCATTTTTTACGGAATTTGGACAACTTCTTAGAAGGAAAAAAATTCAACTCCGATGCGGCAGTCCAAACCGCCTTCAAAGAGTTTATTGATTCTCGCCCCCATGGTTTTTTTAGTAAAGAGATCAATGAACTACCTATGAGATGGCAAAAGTACATAGATAACAACGGCGCATACTTTGATTAATTAAATATATTTTACAAAAAAAAATTGACTTTATATTCCTCCCGTACAAAACGCCAATTTCATATGTAAGGACCTAATATTAGTAGCATAGTTGTAGCACGAATGGGTCGGCTCGGCCGGGGAAGGACCACGCTCTCACAGAATACCAGCGTAAAATAGCAGCTTAACACAGCTGTGTTTCGTATGGTGAGTGTAGAGAACCGGAGACCCTTTTTACTGGAAAAGAGGCATTCCATATAAGTCCTCACGAGTGACAATGCATCTGCATTTTGATTCTTTTGACGATAGATGTAGATGTCTATGGGTCACAGCAACTACTTACCATCAGGTGGACTGTGTGCTCGTTTGTCGCCCTATCCTATAAAAAAAATGCAGGAAGTCATTGGATGCAGGTGCAGGTGGCTCAGCACCGTGCTTTGTGGCATTCCTTGGGGGAGGCCTATGTTCAGCAGTGGACATGTGAAGGGCTGTAATGATGATGATGATGATGATGATGAACAAGACAATATTATAAATAAGTAATGTTATTGTTACATTAAAATATTATTTATAAAATTATGAAATACAGTTTACTTAAATAATAATAAGATCATAAAACATTTTATTTATTCCATCTCCTACTTAATCACTAAAGTACTAAGTATTATATGAAAGATTGTGAAGATGATTGTATGTTGGTTACTCAATCACACAAACGGATTTGGATAAAATTTAGTACACAGATAGACCTGGAATTAATTTATTGAATTTTGTTAATTTAAAAAGTTCCTAATTTGACTTCGTAAGCTTAAAAAGTCGTGGAGACGTTTTACATACATAAATTGCACAAGACAAACATTCACATCCGGAACAATTATTTACAGGGTAAATTTAAAGATGCAACCTATATACGTCCCACTGCTGGCACTGGCCCCCTCTCATTTCTGAGAGGGTTTTAGGGCCAGGAAATGTCCGCCGCGCTGCCCCAATGCGTGTTGGCGAACTTCACGTCTTCGATATATTTTTTTCTTATTTCTCGATGTTTCCTTTCACCGTCGAACACGTGGTAAATCAGCACTTAAAATTGCAATTAACAATTTCATTAGTGCCGGCGGGGATCGCACCCGGGTTGCTCGCGTACTCTGCAAACAGCGAGCGCTTAGCCCCTGAGCTACCACGGCTTTATATGTAGGCTATACCCAAAATATTTTTAACGTACGGGATTCAAGCCCATGGCCCGTAGGACCACAACCTAACACTTAGCCGCTGCGGTACAGGGCCTTTTATAAAGAGCAAGTAAAAGTTACTGCGGGAAACATTAACATGGAGCCGTTTCTGTTTACTATTCCCACGTGGGTCACACGCGGGCGGAGACGTGTGCAGAAGTTTGCGCAAAATAAAATACGTCGAGATTTTTTTTTGGTTTTATTTAATAAAAATTTTGTTTTTAACTTATCATTTTTTGACGTACAGTGTAGGTACTTTTGAATTCTTTCCTTCCTTTCTTATCAGTCTAACAGTCATGTACTATTTAGTATATTATATTAATGGTGGTATAGTAGCGGTGTAAGAATATATCCACACCCCATATTGTCCCGTGAACAGATGGGCGGCAGCATCTTTCTGATAATAACTCAAAATAATCATAAAACCCCCCTCCAAGTGAGGCAACTACGGCAAATATAATACTAGCTGTAGGTCCCATCCCAATAAGGGTATCAAGGTTCAATCACGGCCAAGGTCCAAACATTTCAGACTAAAATAACCTTTAAGCGTTTAAAAACTGTTTTCATAAACTGTACCAGTTAATTTTCAAAATAAAACATTTTAATCATACAGCAAACTACATTAAAGAACGTATTCCACAATGGATTTTCCTCCAGTCCCCCACCTTTTCACCCACCAAAAATGTGATAGATAATGTACGTAGAAAAATATCAAAAGTTTAATAATTTGCATTCATTTCAATCATATTATTGATGTGATGTGATTTCAACCATATTAAAGACAAGTAATTATACAAAGGTATGATATATTCTCATAAATGACTCCATTGTATTTATAATAATTACCTAAGTGTTACTGACTTATATAAACAGAAAAGGATAGCCACACATTTCTCAATTAAATTCCGAGAATACATACGCAAGGCCCTAGAATGCTAAAATTGGCCATCCGATGACTTCTAAACAAAGATGGCCCGATAGGAGTATGTCCGTCGTTGACGCATAGGTTGTGCTATTCAACGAGTGCGAGAAGGACAACAATAAATTTCCCAAAATATCAAAATTTTGTCAGTCATCTCACCTGTACTTTGGATATCCCCATCAACATTGTCGCAGTAAGTTGTTCGAATAAAGGTCGCATGTCCTTTTTTATTTGTAAACATGCACGACATACTTTATCTAGATTAAGAGGCAAGGATTTATTAACAGCAGCCATTTTGAGGTGCAGCTACCGAGTTGTTTGCGTCCTTGTTATACAATTGATATTTCGTAAGTATCACTATTTGTGTTAAAAAATAAAGCACTTTCTACCACAACAATATTTGCCGTAGTGTTAATTAAGTCACTACAATATCACGCTAAAATTATAAATAAAACACACAAAATGTCTTAAAACGCACGAACGTAAAAATGACTTAAAGTGAAAGACTAAGTGAGATAGACATAGATAACTACACAGTGCACAGAAATAATATTGAGTAACAAACGTAGGTGGGGATATTCAGGGTTTGCCGCAAAATAATGTTACGAGTTATCACTTAACATAGTAATAAAATACTTAAAAATGAAACTTTATTGTTCTCTTCGAAGTGAAATAGAAATGAAATATTATGATGGTCTAATTTTACACAAAATAAATATAACTTTGGTTACCTACATATTTGCTTATTTTTACTTGTCAACAGTGACTACGTTCTTCTCTTTCTTTTAGCATCATACATACCGTTAAGTAAAGGAGATAGACGCACATGATCCGTATTATTTTTCTATTACCACAAGTTTCTAAAATCAAATTTTGAATTATTATAAAAGTATAGCAAGTCTAATGTGTTTTAATAAAACCATTTTAAAAGTAAAAATATAATCTATATTATAACAAATACATATTTTAAAATAATAATGTAATATAGTTACATATTTATCATACGAAGGAAGTTTCTACTGCTCTATCTCTTTCCTTTTAACCTGTCTTTTGATTAGTTAAAATGAGATAGATATTTAGATTGCACAAAAGCTTTGTCCACAGAGTACCTTTGGCTTTGTCGAAGTGCGACAGCGACATTCACACTTGGCATTTTTATACAAAAAAAATATGTTACATATTAAATGTTATATTTTCTGAGAACGTTTCTTAATAATCGTTTCCTAATCATTTAATTCGTTTTAGGGTTTGAAGAATAATAATAACTTAAATTTTAAATAATTGTCTGTGGTTTAGTAATTTATCTCGGTCTCAGATCTGTCTGTGACAATCAAACGAAGTAGACATTTTCAATTTTCATGCAAAAATACTATTTTGTATTTGGCTTTTATTATTATACCTTTAATGAATATGCTTTAATAGTTATGACCATTCGACATTAAGTTTATAAGAGTGTAACCAACTACTGAAATTGAATTGTATAAACTTATTAAGCTTGTAAATATCAAGTCAAATATTTTAATGAATGATCCACGAAATATTTGTGTAAAATATTCTTTGTCACGAAAAATGTTGGGTGCGGTTTCAGGTGGGGCGCATTCGCTATGCCTGAACATTTGGAACTTCAACACTTGGTCGAGTTGTCTGCAGGCAGTGGTGATGAAACTCTACCAAATTTATTAGAAAACAAACGCCCGCTTATTAAGAGATGTCCTTACCTGGGCTTAATACTCGCGACGTTGTCATCGTTATTTTTTTCGCTGTGCTCCGTTATTGTTAAAAGCCTGGTAAATATAGATCCAACACAACTTGCAATGTTTCGTTTCATAGGCGTGCTATTACCAACAATACCAATAGTTATTTACACGGAACAACCTGTATTCCCTAAAGGGAAACGAATGTTACTTGCGTTACGTTCAGTAGTAGGTACAGTTGGTCTAATGTTAAGTTTTTATGCATTTCGACATATGCCATTAGCTGATGCATCAGTTATAGTATTCTCTGTGCCCGTCTTTGTGGCATTATTTGCTCGTGTCTTTTTGAAAGAACCATGCGGTATTTGGAACACTATATCAATAATATTGACACTGATTGGTGTTATACTAATCACCCATCCTCCAATATTTTTTGGAAGTGATAAGGCGGAAAAAAGTACTAATTATAGCAGTCTTGTGGGAGCTGTGGCTGCATTCATTTCAACAATATTTGGAGCTAATGCATATGTTCTTTTAAGAGTTCTGAAAGGATTACATTTCTCTGTTATCATGACAAATTTTGGCGCTATTGCTATATTGCAAACTCTTTTTTACTCTGTCATGTTTGGTATATTATGTATGCCCAACTGTGGAACAGAGAGATTTCTTGTCGTATGCCTTGCTTTATTTAGTTATTTAGGACAAATTCTTCTAACAATGTCTTTACAAATGGAACAGGCTGGTCCTGTTGCTATAGCTCGTTCTGCTGACATTGTATTTGCATTCTTGTGGCAAATAATGTTTTTCAACGAGATGCCGAGTAAATATTCTGTTTTTGGAGCTATTCTTGTGTTAAGTTCCGTCATGCTTGTAGGTCTTCGTAAATGGGCCCTAGGCTTACCCGCAGATTCACAGTTGAGGAAAAAGCTTGGTGTGTTGGCACAGTAATTAATGAAATTGTCATTACACATTTATTGAATCACATTACACCAATAATTTAAAAAGTGTGTAAAATATCACTGAATTTTAATAAAAAAAAGCACCTTGATTAAACAAGGACTATTCTACTCTAGTCATATTATAATTTCTAGTCATTTTCCAAAGCCAAAAATTTGTCTTTTATAATTATATGACAGCATTATACTTAACATACAACTTTATCAACCGACTTCAAAAAGGAGGAGGTTCTCAATTCGTCTGAATCTTTTTTTCTATGTATGTTCACCGATTACTCGAAGACGCATGAACCGATTTGGAAGATTCTTTTTTTATTTGAAAGCTGGTGCTTGTAGTCCCATATAAATTTCATCAAGGTCTGACCAGTAGTGTTTGAGTTATCCTTAATAATTTATATTGAAGTCGGTTGAACAATTTTTTTAATTTTACCACTTGTTTATAAAATGCTAATAGCAAAATTACAGAAAGTGTAAGAATTAAAAATAAAAATCTTTATTTATTATGATTTAAGACTAATTAATACAATAATTAATATAGTACATATAATAATATTTCACCCTAAAAGACTGTTAATTAAGTCCACTCTTAACATTGTGTTGTGTATTTTTGGCCTTTATCACAAGCCTGCATATCTTGTTCCTTATTTTAAGGCTTTAATTCTAATTTTGTTAGTCCATTTAATAATTCTAAATTATTCTTGTTATTAGGGTTAGTTGAAAAAATTAGGACATTAGAAATTGCTAGTTCTTAATGTTCTTGTGTCTTTTAATATTAGGTCCTTACATATGAAATTGGCGTTTTGTACGGGAGGAATATAAAGTCATTTTTTTTTGTAAAATATATTTAATTAATCAAAGTATGCACCGTTGCTATCTATGCACTTTTGCCATCTCATAGGTAGTTCATTGATCCCTTTACTAAAAAAACATGGGGGCCAGAATCAATAAACTCTTTGAAGGCGGTTTGGACTGCCGCATCGGAGTTGAATTTTCTTCCTTGTAAGAAGTTGTCCCAATTCCGGAAAAAATGGTAATCTGTTGGAGCAAGGTCCGGGGAGTACGGTGGATGTCGCAGACATTCCAATTGCAGCTCATCTAACTTAGTGGTTGTTTGTTGTGCAGTGTGTGGTCTTGCGTTGTCGTGAAGCAGCAGTGGCCTAGAGCGATTGACCAATCTCGGTTGTTTAGCAGCTACTTCTTCCTTCATGGTTTGTAGTTGCTGACAATAGATATCTGCCGTAATCGTTTGGCCAGATTTTAGAAAGCTGTAGTGAACGACACCGGCGCTAGTCCACCAAACACTCACAAGTAACTTTCTGAGTCAATTTTCGTTTAGGGCAGGATTTGGCTGGGTCTCCAGGGTTCAGCCATTGCGATGAGCGCTTCCGATTATCGTACAGTATCCACTTTTCATCACAAGTAATGGTTCGATTTAAAATCTCTTCATTATTTTTTTTTTTGAGCAAAGTAACACAGCAGTCAATGCGTGTTTGCAAGTTCGATTCACTCAATTCATGAGGTACCCATCATTCAAGTTTTTTTACTTTCCCGATTTGCTTCAAGTGGATTAATACAGTTTTATCATTTACCCCGAAGCCTGTAGCTATCTCTGAAGTGCTTTGTGATGGATCCGCTTCCACAATAGCCTTTAATTCTTCATTTTCCACTTTGGTTTCTGCAGCACTGGTGCCACGGTAGAACTCGTACTCGTAAATATACCAATATTTCATGTTTTCCATTGTGCGGTAATAAGCGACGCCAAAGAATAAAATAATGAGGAAAAAACAAATGAATGACTGTTTTCAAAACTCAAATGTACCAGCTAAATGAATTTATAAATTTGAATTTGGAATTCTTAACCAAAGATGAGATATTTCAGATCAAAGTGGTAGTATGACAAAACGCTAATTTCATATGTAAGGACCTAATATTTTATGGGCCAACATTTTATATAACACTATTAAATTATTATAATTTAAAATTGATTGCACAAGTTTGCACAAGAATAACTCATTTATTAATTACCTACAAAATAAATTGCAGCTTCTAATGAGTAAGACTATGGGCAGTATATATTTATTAGTAGGTATAACAGCTATTATAAATATTTTAAAAGATTTTTTTTAAAATATAAAATAGAAATGAAATGAACTTACATTTTCCTGATGCCAAGTGGCTACTGTAGCCCATGCAAACTTGCAGCCAACTTAAAATAAAGAAGGTTACAGGTGTGTCATCACTTCTGAGGACTAAGATAGAATGCCTCACAGCCTGTAATTAATTATATTAGCTCTTTATATCCTTCGGACTGGAACAATTAGTGTACACACCGCTGTTTGGTGGCAGAAATAGGTGATAGGGTTGTACCCACCTAGACGAAGTCCTAGATATGAAACAAGCTCTACCATCTAGTGAATCTTAATTTATACTTTAAATAATCTTTTAGAGCCTTATTTAAACATTTTTAATGTTTTTGTTGTTTGAGTTTGTCAGTATAATGTACTGTATTAATTTATAAAAATTAACTACAATTTAGACAGTCATGAAGTTAGTTTTACATATTTATAAAATATTGCGTAGGAAATCTATATTTACTCTTTAGTATGATAGAATATATAATTCTTATATATTATTTATATAATATGTGTATCTGTTGATGAATAGGTAATTCTCTTGCCTGTAATTCTTTATAACTTTTTATAAAATAGATACTGTTATTATCAGCGGCACTCAAATATACAGAAATTAATAGTGTAATAGAAATAAGTACTTGAAATATGGTATGTCATACCATTACAGATTAAATAGTGATAGTATATAAGGTAGAAGGCCTTATAATTTATGGAGATAGAGCCTCGCATCCACATTTTAATTAGCGCTGTATTATGCTGTTTAGGCTTACAATGAAAATCTGTTACTAATTACTATTCATAACTTCAGCTATGCATACCCATTTTCTGAATGGGTTATGGCAATTAGTCGGTTGTCATCCTTTCCTAACAGATTTACTGCTATTAATAAAAGATTGTAATCCAGAAATCATAGATCCAATATCATATTCTATACCTATAATATTACAATAAATGCATAAAATGTTATACATAATGGATTGTGATATTTTTACTTCTAGTGTTATCAAGACAATGTATATTGCTTATCATAATAAAGAACAATGATGTTAAATATCATTTTCTTATTACTTTGAGTGAAGCTGTGGTACCATAAGTTCACAGTATGCGAGACTCGATCCCCGCAGGCACCAATGAAATTGTTAATTGCAGTTTTAAGTGTTGATTTACCACGTGATCGGCGGTGAAGGAGAATAATATCGTAAGGTTTCCTTGTCTTGCATGTCTGAGATTAAAATATTTCGATGACATGTGAGGTCCGCCAACATGCACTAGAACAGCGCGTCGGTCTAATAGATCCTTAACCATCTCCAGAAATGAGGCCTGTGCCCAGCCCCAGTAGAAGAATATTTAACGCAGGAGTGTAACATTACTAAGTATTTTTCATTTGAATGAATCCACAGAACTTTCCAGGCTTTATAGGCTTCATATTCATGAAAACAATAAATTTTTAGTTTTTGAAGTAAAAACTTCTTTAGAATCGTTGCTATTTAAAACTCGATGAAACGAAAAAGTGACACTAAAAAGAGACAAACATATATCGTACCTTGAGAAGAATAAAAGCATAAGTGTAAAAAGTACATTTTACAGGAAACCAAAAAGCTAGTTATTTCTTAATATCTTTTTATTGAAGAATCTGGCAATTTCGCCTTTTTAATGAAAAATTGCGTCAAAAAATACTCTTTTCATTAATTAAACAAGCTAAAAGCAGAAGTTAATATTTAATTAGTTATTAACTTTTATTTAAATTACGCTACTCTTTATTAGCCCCTTTTTTAAAAGAGAAATGTATGAAGAGATAGGTAATAAAAATTAATAATTTTAGAAAAAATATTCGCGAATACATTACCATGGAATGGAATCAGTCTGAAAAGGAGGTAATATTATGCTTTTTTTCACTGAACTAATTTGTTGAATAATAAAAATAAGTAATCTTTATGCCTTTTTTCTATTTGAAAAATATGAGAAGTACATGTGGTTTAAACATTAACATCTTTTCTCTCTAGATAATATCTTCTTATGACGGAAGTATACTTTGTTATGGGAAAATTAGTTAATTATTTAATGAAATAATAAAAAGCATATTATTTTTCAAATCAAATAATTTTTATTAAAATAAAAACCAGACCATGCCGTTATTTTAAATTGGCAATATAAACTTAACTTTTATTAAAAATAGTAATATAAAAAAATATCTCACCTAAAATAAAAAATTAAAACATTAAAGTTGTCTTACGTATGAAATGAGATCATAGGATTCAAAGTTATTTAATAATTGTAGTACATTATTATTTAGGAACTTTCCATGTGGAAACAGCTTATTCTTATAAAAACTGAAACCAGCATCTGACGTACATAACAAAATTAAAACCTAAGAAGTTTCATAATTAAATTACAATTTAGTATTTGGAAACTGCTGACGAAAACCACTTATACTCATAAAATTAAAAACACCATCTGACATGGACTAGGATATTCGCGTTTAAGAATATCTCACTACCCCATGTCTTCCCGTGGGTGTCGTAAGAGGCGACAGGAAACAGCCAGGAGATTTTCCTGATAACAGCAATATTTCGATGACATGTGAGGTCCGCCAACATGCACTAGAACAGCGCGTCGGTCTAATAGATCCTTAACCATCTCCAGAAATGAGGCCTGTGCCCAGCCCCAGTAGAAGAATATTTAACGCAGGAGTGTAACATTACTAAGTATTTTTCATTTGAATGAATCCACAGAACTTTCCAGGCTTTATAGGCTTCATATTCATGAAAACAATAAATTTTTAGTTTTTGAAGTAAAAACTTCTTTAGAATCGTTGCTATTTAAAACTCGATGAAACGAAAAAGTGACACTAAAAAGAGACAAACATATATCGTACCTTGAGAAGAATAAAAGCATAAGTGTAAAAAGTACATTTTACAGGAAACCAAAAAGCTAGTTATTTCTTAATATCTTTTTATTGAAGAATCTGGCAATTTCGCCTTTTTAATGAAAAATTGCGTCAAAAAATACTCTTTTCATTAATTAAACAAGCTAAAAGCAGAAGTTAATATTTAATTAGTTATTAACTTTTATTTAAACTACGCTATTCTTTATTAGCCCCTTTTTTTAAAAGAGAAATGTATGAAGAGATAGGTTACCAATGTTCTTTAGAAAATTAATAATTTTAGAAAAAATATTCGGGAATACATTACCATGGAATGGAATCAGTCTGAAAAAGAAGTAATATTATGCTTTTTTTCACTGAACTAATTTGTTGAATAACAAAAATAAGTACTCTTTATGCCTTTTTTATTTGAAAAATATGAGAAGTACATGTGGTTAAAACATTAACATCTTTTCTCTCTAGATAATATCTTCTTAAGACGGAAGTATACTTTGTTATGGGAAAATTAGTTAATTATTTAATTAAATAATAAAGAGCATATTATTTTTCAAATCAAATAATTTTTATTAAAATAAAACCAGACCATGCCGTTATTTTTAATTGGCAATACAAACTTAACTATTATTAAAAACAGTAATAAAAAAAATATCTCACCTAAAATAAAATTAAAACATTAAAGTTGTCTTACGTATGAAATGAGATCATAGGATTAAAAATTATTTAATAATTGTAGTACATTATTATTTAGGAACTTTCCATGTGGAAACAGCTTATTCTTATAAAAACTAAAACCAGCATCTGACGTACATAACAAAATTAAAACCTAAGAAGTTTCATAATTAAATTACAATTTAGTATTTGGAAACTGCTGACATGAAAACCACTTATACTTATAAAAATTAAAAACACCATCTGACATGGACTTAGGATATTCGCGGTTAAGAATATCCCACTACCCCATTTCTTCCCGTGGGTGTTGTAAGAGGCGACAGTGGGAAGCCAGGAGATTTTCCTGATAACAGCAATATTACAATAAAAAAACTGCGGTTGCCAACCCGCTTGCCAGGCGTGGCAACTATGGCAAATATCCCCCTGTAGAAAGTTACGAAGAGACGGCCCCCAGTCTCCGGCCGCTCCGCTATTCATGGCTACGGTGGCGACCATGGTAACGGCGGGACAGGTGGTGCTAAAAATCTCCGATGGAGGTTCGGTTGCCACCTAAGACGACTCGACCTGGCAACATACAACGCACGCACCCTGAGGACGAACGAGAAGATCCTGGAGCTAGAAGAATAAATAGACAAGTTACGCTGGCATATTACAGGATTATCCGAGGTCCGAAGAGAGGGAGAGGACACGGTAATCCTCGAATCCAGCTATAATATCTTATCTTCTTTTAAGTCCAATTTGGACCATTTTGTACAACATTCTGGCTTCCTCAGACAATGGCGAAGCCAGAATACTGTTACAAAATGCGATCTCTAATCTATTTACATTAAATTTACTGCAAAAATTTACTCTTTCAGCCTCGATACGAACACGCTCCACCAAAATGTGCAATACATCCTCTAATTGGCCACATTCTACACAGTTAGGGGATTCGACCTTTCCCATTAAAAATGCAAAGCTGTTCATTGGTGTGTCCCGATCGAAGAAACATATTGATATTTGTGATTGAGTGATGCAATGTACGATACAGCTTCTGAAATAGCTATCAGTTATCAGTATCAGGAGGGCAGTAAACGGACATAATATTTTCGATATCAACACAATTGTGAATCTTTAAATAAAGGACCTCTATGCCCGGGTTAACCATTGGTATATTTTGTAAGCGACACTTAACTGATTTATGGGTAATTATTGCTACTCCGCCGTAGGAATCGAAGTGGTCCCTACGGTGTATGTTATATTTACTTATTTTTAATGGGCTATCCTGCTTTAACCATGTTTCACTTAGGACTGCAATGTGAATCTTTTCCTGTAACAATAACTGTTCAAATACAACTAATTTGGGTCTGAGACTTTGACAATTCCACTGTATAATATTTATCTTAACGTATTTTTTTGTACTATCCATCTAAATAGTCCAGTAATAATTTTAGAACTGGCCAATCCGAAATATTATCTACAACAACTAAAATCAACATTTTATAACATCTTTTATTTTATCTTGCATAGAAGCACTTCTTAAAAAAATGATCTCCCTCAATCTATTCAATAATTCACTAAAGTTCACTTCCTTTTTTGGGGATGGTTTTTCTTCCAAACGGTCTATTGTTGGCGCAACCATGGAATTAACGTGACGCTCAGGGGAGACCGTTCTCCTGGCGCCTTGCCGTCGTGTTTTCTTGATCCGTGGGTTATGTTTCGGTTCCGATTCGCTATGTACTGTTGCCTCAGTCTTAACCACCTGGGCAAACGTAACGGAGTCGTGTTCGCGGCCTTGCTTATATGAGGTAGACTGAGCCTGCGGAGTTTCGGACTTGAAGATGGTTATTTTACTGTTTGAGGTGCTTGTCTCTGGCATCGGAGAGTTGGGTGTAACAAAAATTGTAAGCGCTTTTCTATATGTGCAGTTAAACTCTGCCATCAATTCCCTCAGTCTTTTCTCCCGTTGATACGCTGGGCAGGTCTTGGTCAAGGATATGTGATTACCTGCACAATTAACACACTTGTAGGTACCTATATTACAATTCTCATGATTTTCACCGCACTTGGGACATACTATTTTATTATTTGGGCATTTATTAATTGTATGACCTAGTTTCCGCGCGAACATTGTGACACCGGAAACACATATGGATCCACTTTAATTCTCAAACCCTCAACATGGACATATGCTGGCAGAAACGATCCCTTGAAACATAGTTGTATGGACTCGCTAGGAACCCAACCACTTCCTAATGCGCTTCGTCTTTGCAGTCGCTTGATGGAAAGAAGTTCTGCGTTGTTGGGACATAAAATGTTCTTAATGATTTCCTCATCACCTAGTTCCATATCAACATCCCTAATAACCCCATATGAAACGCTTTTCTCCATAGCTTTTTGAACTTTCCAACCTCTTTCAATCAGAGCTTTACATGTTTCCAACTTGGTTACACTCATCTTCATAATATCTAAACGCACCTTGTACGGGTTTAAATATTTAACTAACTATGTCTAAAATTTGTTGTTCATTCAACATCCTAGCTAAGCGAAATTGCTTAGGTAAGCTCTCGTTACTTGAAAAATATACTTCAATTTTATCGCTCTCAACTTTAACAATCTTTTCTTTTCTCTTTACCAACATCCATTCATTTTCTTCTTCATCCCTGTTTCTTTTAGTATGACCTATATAACAAAACGCTCTCTTGAAGAACTACAGATCAATTTCCCTTCTGAGCCGTGTCAACGTGCTGTTTTCGAGAGTTATTACGAACCGTCTCGCACGCAGACTCGACGACTTCCAGCCTCCGGAACAAGCTGTTTTCCGAAAAGTATTTAGTACCATAGTTTCGGAAAATTGTACAGAAGACCGAAGAGTACAATCTGCCACTTTGCCTTGCGTATGTGGACTATGAGAAAGCCTTTGATTCCGTCTAAATTTGGGCGGTGCTACAGTCCGTTCAGCAGTGCCAAGTTGACTGTCGGTATATCGAAGTGCTGAAGTGCTTGTACAGTAGGGCTACGATGGCTATCCAAGTATAGAATCAGAGTACGAAACCTATCCAACGGCATAGAGGTGTAAGACAGGGTGATGTTATATCCCCGAAACTTCACCGCTGCATTGGAAGACGTTTTCAAGCTACTGATCTGGAAAGGATACGGTATTAACATTAATGGAGTACATTACTCACCTTCGATTTGCCGACGATATAGTCCTTATGGCAGAATCGCTGCAGGACCTAAACACTATGCTCAATGGTCTCAATAGTGCCTCCCAACGGATAGTTCTTAAGATGAACATAGGTGTGACATGGCCATTAAACAATTCCCTCATGTTTAATGGCCATGTCACACCTATGCCGCTAGTTGTTGGGAGCACTAAGCTCGAAGTTGTTGACAAGTATGTTTACCTGGGATAAATAGTTCGACTAGGTAAGTCCAACTTCGACCGACAGGTCAATCGACGGATTCAACTCGGCTGGGCAGCGTTCGGGAAATTACGACACATCTTCTCGTCAGGTATACCTCAAAACCTGAAAGCTAGATTGTACAACCAGTGCGTGTTGCCAGTGATGACTTATGGATCTGAGACGTGGTCCTTCAGTGCTGGCCGTATGAGGACGCTCAAGGTCGCTCAGCGAGCTATGGAGAGCGCTATGCTTGGGGTTTCTCTACGTGATAAACTTAGAAATGAGGATATCCGCAGTAGAACCAGAGTAACCGACATAGCCCAACGGATTAGTAAGCTGAAGTGGCAATGGGCCGGCCATATAGCTCGAAGAACCGACAACCGATGGGGAAAAAAGGTTCTCGAGTGGCAGCCTCGTACCGGAAGGCGAAGTATAGGGCGACTCCTCACTATATGGAGTGACAACCTGGTAAGACATGCAGGAAGTCGATGGATGCAGGTAGCTCAGGACAGTGCTTTGTGACATTCCTTGGGGGAGGCCCTATGTTCAGCAGTGGACTTGTGAAGGGATGTAATGATGATGATTCGCGGTTGACGAAACGACACCCGCTCCGCTCCACGCACTCCCGCACATATTCGCGTTTAGCTCGGAATCCTTTCAAACAATTCTTAAGTATGCGAGCTTACGTAAATAGGACAGTTTTATTTTTAGATAATTTGTGGAGAAAAATAATTTTGAACAAGGAAACTTTATGTTATAATGTTTACATGAATTGCAACATTTAAAATTTTACGACAAAAAATACTTTCAAACGTTTACTGAAATTAATAATTATATTCCTTCAGATTTAAAAAGTTGTTAAGCTATGTACGTGTAGGTTATTTATTTATTTTCTGCATAAACCATAAAACTACTTTTTTTAGTCGATATTTTTTTTCAAAGGCAAAAATGCACAGATATCAAATTTTAACACTACTTCCTCAATACATATAAGAACAATCTGAAAAAAATTGAGCTTTTGAAATTTGCGTTGCTCTTTTTGATGACGTAAAGATAAACAAATCGACATAAGATCACTTATGCTTTTGTTTTTCTCAAGATACGATATGTAGAAAGGTCATTAAGAATATAGAGAACTTAAATGGAAAGCTTTATTCCCACTTCTGATGAAGGATGTTATTATGATGTATAGAGTCACATGAAAAGGTTTTTTGAATACAATAGAATCACTTTTATTCAATATAGTACTACTACCCCCGGTTCGGCTAAAATCTTTGTCCTAGGAAGAACCAGTAAGAAACCCAGCGGGACTTTTCTTTCAAAGAAGGTTAATTTACAATATATTACTTAATACAAACTATAAATAGTACCGAGACTAATTTTGTAGTTGAGAATAATAATTGATTTGTTTGCACGAATTAATTATCCAATGTGTCAAGGTTGAGCTAGTAACGGAATACGACATGTGCACTGTTTCACGCCAGAGCCAAGACTCCCTTCTCGGCGGCCGCTCCGTCCGTTTTATACAAGCAAAACAAGTAGCTAGACACAGGCGCCACCGCAGGTGCAATGGCGCAGGTGTGCGGTGCACGTGTTGTTTAAAAGAATTCTGTCTAGCAACACCGGTGCCGCCGCACATGCAATGGCGCAGGCACCGTCATATACATCTATACATAAATATGGTATAGTATAGATTGGCGATGAAGTGATTAGGGCAGTGAGTGATTCCCAACAAGTGGTCCGCAAGAGCTTAACCGATTCAGTGCGGATGGCACGCCAGGCGTGCCATCGATTATTTTTTTCTGTATGGCGTACGACACGTGAGTCGTGTCATTTTAAAAATCGTTATAACTCGCTCAAAATGCGTTTTTGAAAGATTTATCCAGAACAAAATATTCATTATTTTGCAAGTAGTTCATGCATACAGCTTCGTTTCTGGATATTATGAGAATTTGAAATTTTTAGGGGTTGACAACCTTTTTTAACTTGTAGATGGTACTCTTTTTACTGTGTGGGTTTTTTTTTAAATCATGTTGTGGAAAAATATAAAATACTCTAATAAGTAACAAATAATAGCACTCATTGCGATCGCTGACAAACTCAAGTTATAAACAAGTTTCTGGAATACAAGTCTCCTGTTAAAAACAATGCGTTTGTCTTATTGTTTAATTTTACTTAAAATGGTTGAACTCTAAGATAGTAACCGTCTTATTACTATCATATGGCCGAATGGACCTACGAAGTACCTATAATAATAATAATAATAATAAAGCCTCTTTATTCCTTAATAGAAAATAATAAAAAAATCAACAATTATAATATGTACGCTTAGAAAATAAAAAAATATATACATTTCAATTAAGGACCCCTCTTTGGGTAAAGGCCTCCTCCATCTTTTCCCACTCTTTTCGGTTCTGAGCTATTGTTAGCCAATTTTTTCCTGCTGTCTTTTCAATCTCATCGACCCATTTTTCTTTCGGTCTTCCTTGCTTGCGTTTGCCTGTTGGTCCTGTCCACATGGTCGCCCGTTTAGACCATTTTGTATCAGTAGATCGTGCTACATGACCTGCCCATTTCCACACGAAGTACCTATACTATTTGTAAATATCAATGAATCATAAACCTTACTTTTTCCAAATTAAGGTTCTTGATTGTTTGATATTTACAAACGTTATTATTAGGTGAAAATTTGATTTAATAAAAACCATGGCTTTTCAGGGTATTTAGCTGTATCTACTTATATAAATGATTTTTTTTATAAAACAAAAAATAGTACAAAAGGTTTGTAATCTTTGCATAAAAAAGTCACTTACTCTCCATTTCAAGGAAAACACGTAGTTAGCCACTAAAAACAAGTATCCTTCAGTTTACAAGTGATGTTTGATGTCAACTAAACTTAATCAGGTCTAAACAAGTTAAAAAAGCATAAAAAAGGACATTATTTTTACCTATGGCTGATGGCGCAATAGGCGTATCATCAATTTCTGTGGTGTTTGATACGACAGGCATGTCACGAAATATTTGTTCGCCGCCACAGCTAAAAGTTGTCGGAAATTGGTGTCGCAACGAATCGGTTAACTATGGCCCGCGAAAGATTTAAATATTTTATGTACACAATCGTTTTAAATAACACATTTATTATTTTCTCGTCACGCGGGCAATGCCACACCGCGCGTCACGTTAGTACCTATTAGCTTTTACAATTAATGTACAAATAATACTGTTAACGAATGTTTCTTTTCAGTTTATTATATAATTATGTTAATAGTTGTGATTATAATTTGTTATATTGACAGTTTTTTCTTTCACCTTGTGGTCCCTACTAACTACAAAAAAATCAAAGTGGTCCCTGGTAAAAAAAAGGTTGGGAAACCCTGGATTAGGGCGAGACCAAAATCAAAATACACCAGTGCGCGTGATGTGCATGTGCATTGTGCATGTTGAGTAACAAATAGAGTTGCACCATGATTTGCCTGCCTCAACTTCAATCATCGATACATATTGCAGTATATTCGTCTCTTCTGATTTGATGCAGATGATGTCAGTGAATATTTTTACCCAACAACGGCGAAGCCAAAGGATAGTTACAATTTTAGAAGGCTATGTATCTATGTTCATCAGATCTTCTAAACTACTCATCGTATTTTGACAAATTAGATATATTTAAAAGCATTGTGTCCTTTCGCGGGTTTTAAGCTAAATGAAGTCACATAAAAACTAACATGGCGGCTTATTGCGGACATATAGGCTTAATGAAACATTGAAATACATTCTTTTCCATGCGCATGATCGCGGAGAAGTTTTTGATCAAAAACCAAAAGGTTTTTGTTCGTTTGTGGACTTGGAAAAGGCCTATGACAGAGTGGACAGGGATGTGTTATGGCAAACACTGAACTCATTTGGATTGAGCGCTGGGTTGATACAGGCATTGAAGTCTCTGTATAGGGACTCCAATGCTTGTGTCAGGATCAACGGGGCCTACTCGGGCTGGTTTGGCATCCATAAAGGGGTCAGACAGGGCTGTGTGGCTTCCCCGTGGCTGTTCAACTTATTTATGGACAGTTGTTTGGAAAATTTGAAACTTGAAGAATGCCTTTTGTACGCCGATGATCAAGTCATACTCGCGTCGTCGGCGGCCGAGTTGTAAATGATGGTTACATTAATGAACAGGTCATTAAAAGAAAGGGGAATGAAAGTGAACGCAAGTAAGACGAAAGTTATGGTTTTTGAAAGCGAAGAATGTAAAACGATATGTGAAATAAGAATAAAAGGGGAATTGGTCGAGCAAGTAGATGAGTTTGTGTATTTGGGATGTGTGTTTAGCAGGGATGGTAGATATGATAACGATATAGAACGACGAGTTAACGCAGGAAATAAAGTAAATGGGGCTCTACACTCGGTTATGAAAAGTCAGAATGTGTCCAAAAAGGCACGTATGGCAATTCACAATGCTGTGTTAGTCCCTACTTTAATGTATGGTAGTCTACTAATTACTTAAATATTGAAATATCGTGTCTGGGTTCCAATAAAAGATGTAATTCAGGATATTTTCGACATTCCGAAAATACATGTTATAAAAATGTTAAATAAATTAGTATTTATTAGTTAAAGTTTTTTTTTTATAAAACTGAAGTATCCAACGAACTTACAGTCCCTCTGACGATGGTAAGCTACTGCAGCTTATGGAAACTTGCAGCTAACTTCAAACAAAGGAGATCGTTGTTACCTCTACGGCTGAGATGGAATGCCTTACAGTCTGTATTTATACCGGTACTAGGTAAGAGGGTGATACCTAAACAGGTGACCTCCCAGACAAAAGTTGGGTTAGTTCATACATAAACTTCAAAAACTTTTAATATAAAGTCGCTGAAAGAAACGTTATTCTTAAAAAATTATATGCGTGTTATGATGTGTATATAAATGAAATGTTAATAATTAAAACAAAACTGCGATAGGAAACGTGTAGTAAAAAGATATTAAACAAGACTACGATGCCAACTTTTTAGAATCCTGAAGGAATAATAACTAATTTATTGTAAAACTGTTGTGAGCTCTCCTTAATGATTTTTTGCAATTTTGCTACATACTTTATTTTAATAATAAAATAAGTTTCAATATGTAATTTTATTAATTAGTGTTTATGGTTGGATGTGATGTAGATTTTCCTTAATGTACTATGTTACTGTCACAGCCTATTAAAGTCCACTGCTGAACATAGGCCTCCCCCATAAATTGCCTCATATTTGCCGTAGTTACCACCCTTGGCAAGCGGGTTAGTAACTGCAGTATTTTTTTTTGTCGTTATCAGGAAGACGCTGCTGCCCATCACCTGATTTCTTACCCTCAGTCGCCTCTTACGACGAGATGGACCCACGGGATTCTGGAATTTGCTGCATATAGTCGAATATTTTCTTTTGACCAATTCTTCTCTATTCATTATTTTCAACCATTTTTGTCGAACATTAATGTTTTTTTTATGAAAATCTGCCACAGCATCCACTTACCATCAGGTGGACTGTGTGCTCGTTTGTCACCCTAATTCTATTAAATAAATATTTTTTCATACGATTAGAACAAAATTTAGCTACGAAAGCCTTAAATTAAAAAAAAATACGTACCTTTGCCTGTTAAGGACATTTCGATAAGATAATATCGATAATGTCAATCTCTACAATAGTGAGGTTAAAATTAACAGAATTTCCTATCTATTTAAGTACCTATTATTTGTACCTGCTCCAAAACAGTTTAGACCATAGACTTAGAATATACTGGCGTATAGACCACCTGACAGCCCGAAAACGCGTGACCAATTTTGATTTGTCATTGTGTGCGTTAGCTAGTGATGTATATTTTACTTAAAAGGACTATCGAAAATGATTGTTAAGGAAGCGGTAAAAAGATTATAAAAAATTGTTTAGTGCATGAAGTTGAATAACTTCAAAAATTAACTGAATTTTACCACGATAGTTCTAAAATAATTAAAAAATATTCAAATAACATGTTCCTGGGAATAAACTGAACCTACCTGCCTTTTGTTGGATTTTTCAAATTCAAATGTATAAAATCCCAGGTGACTTTACCGAAAAACTTAAAAAATCTCCCCAATAATCAGATCAGAATGTTGTATTTTTGAGCTATGATCTTTGGAGAAAAATATTTACTGCCGTGGGCAGTTTCCCAGAATTTATTTTTCAAAATATTTTTAATATAAATAGGTTAACAACTAAGTATATACCTATTTATTTTATATATTTTATAAAATGTTTTGATGGGGAAACAAAAACAGGGACACAGGTACATAATGGCTGCTTTTTTTCATATAAGTATTATTTGTGATAATTACAAACATTTAATAATTAATAATTAAATAGATTATAGAAGTTTATTTTAACATTCGACTTAAGTATGAATGTAAACTTAATAATTTAAGGAAGGAAACTTGTAGGAATCAGTTAAATAAGACTGTTCTGTTTAAAGGCCAATATGTTTATGAGGCTTTATCATGCTTCATGTTTATATTCTTTTATCTGTCCTGAAAAGTATAAAGTAATAATAAACTTATTATCATTTTAGCTGCATGAATTTTAAAAACATAATGATCTTAACACAGTAAAGTGCACTAAGTGTCTGAGGATACAGATGCACTTTCTATTCTCTCAATCTCGGTATGTTAAGAAAATGGTCAGTCATTGGACTGACCTGGCATGCAACTTAATTTTGATCTATTAAATAGATACTTAGTTGGGTTCATAATGGCTTAAAGAGGATAATCTCAAGTTTTTTGTTGTCTTTAATGTACTACAGTTTTATAATGTATGAAAATCTGTCTCTATATTTATCAAAAGTTTTGAAAGTTACATTTTTGAAGTCTTATTATAACAATATTTGACTCCTTTTAATGAAATTGTTTTTATTCTACTTTTTCTTTTATACTTCTCAAGAAAATGTTTGCTGCAAATTGTTGAGTTCTTCTTTGCATTCCAACCAACCCGTCCAATGAACCTTAACCACTTTTTCTAATTATAGAATCCGGAGGGAATCTGTTTGACAAACGGCAAAATAAAATTACATTTTAGAACGCAGACCGAGGATTTATTTTCTTGTTGTGTAGGCAAGTCTATTGATTCATTATAAACATTCAAGATAAATATCGACGTTAATTTTGATATAGTTGAGTCAATCCCTAGCGTACATGTAAAATATTTTGTATAAAAATGTATTTACCAAATTCATGCAAATTATCAACTACGTGACTTTTTTCTATGCAAAATATCAAAATTAACAAAATAATTGAAAAAATTCTATATTTTAAACGGTATATAACATAAATTGTAACCAAAAATAAACGCTTCATAACATTGACGACATTTTGAGAATTTACCTGTAAAATGTGCAATTATCAGAATTATTTCTATTATTAGCACCACAATCACTTACAGAACAAGTAAGCATTTTGGAAAAAAGTTACTTACTAAAAATAACCACTATTACACTTTAAAAATTACAAAATATTTCGGAGCTATTTCTTGCGGCTTGCTTCTTCAAAATCGGTTACAGAGTCATGAGATTTGGTATCCTTTTCTATCTTGCATTTTTGCCATAAGGAATTTTCTTCTCCCTTGCACACTATGTTGGTCTATGCGCCAGTATATTCTAAGTCTATGAGCTAAACATTTCAATCGTACCTATGGGTTAAATATATAATAATGTGGGATTTCTTTCTAAGGTAATTTATATTTAGGTACTACGCACCTATCCATAATAATTAATTACATCTATCAAACTCTACAGGCAAATAAGGCCGCAGCACGGCGGAATCTTTCAGCAGATCACTCAAAAAACGTATTATTTCTGTCACTGCGATGCTGCCTGTCCCGCCCGTCTTAGACGCGGAACACGATCAACGCATTGAAAGATTTAATGCAATACCAAGGAAATAAATGATAGATTACAGTAGTGTAGTTTATGTAGAATGTAGATCTTCATGTAAAATGGTATGATAATTGTTTGCTTCTTATCCGCTTAGGTGGCTTGAGATCAGCTGTCGTCAAAATATCCCAAAAACTTCGCGAAGTGACGCATCAGCATATTATGAAGAATTCAATTAATAAAATTACACATTAGATAAGGCTGTATGGCGTAAGACCTTTGCCTGACTTAATTGGCGAATCGTAACAACAACAATAATGTTATTGTCAAATATCAATGTCAAATTGGAGTTTTGGCGGGAACTTGACCGGCGACGGTTTGCCGCTCCTGTATTATTGTTTAAATATTGGTTTGAAGTGGATTTTGATATGTAAAAGTGGTGCGATTTTGTGTATTAAATGTCTGCGCATGTGAAATATTAGTGGAAACGGTGAAACAAGTGCTCTGATGGTGATGTGATTCTCAAGATAATGTGTTTGTCTGCTTAGGCGCCTTGAGGTACCATCGCCAACTGTCAGCTGTCTGCTGGCCTGTTGCCGTCAATCTCTAAGGGCTGCACAATGTGACGCATCAACATATTGTGAAGCAGTGTACTATGAAGGATAACAATACATTGAACTTCAGGCTCAGAACCCAAAGCCATAAAGCCAGTTATAAAAAAAAATATATTGTTTTTGTTTACCATTCAATCTGTCACTGATCACTCAACTCATAATACAAAGAAGACTTGGCTTTAGCCTTTACGGTTTTTGAAAATGTGAAGAATTAAAGAAAATAAGACTTGGCTTCGGCCTTTATGGATTTTGAAAAGACGGAAAGAAGAAAAATAAGACTTGGTTCCGGCCTTTACACCTTAAAATTCTATATATTCAAAATAAAAAAGACAAGTCTCTATGGCTTAATTCCTTTGCCTGCTCTCTCGAGCGAATAATAAAAACAACAACAATCAATGTCAAATGGACAAAAAAAATTTTGAAAGTTTTTAGATGTTTTGTAAGATATAAAGGAAAAGACGGCGG